>DWAJ01000081.1:0-53635 GCA_018238005.1 Eurema mandarina | reverse complement strand
GTCGCTAAAGTAGAGACTGAATAAATTAATAACCGACTTGGTATTACATGGATCTCACAACTTTTTACCGTAGAACAATTGAGTTGGGAGACTTGGTTTTTTTGACAAGTATTGTTTTTGATGGGATTTTATTTTTTCACATATACAAATATAGCTTTCAATTAGCAAATTATAATTTTTATTCCGTTAACAGTTTTTAATGAATAGCTGAAAATACTGGTACTACTAGTATTTGGATTTGTGACTTAATAGTATTTCATATTCCTAATTTTATTTCCTCTGGTTCTCATTAAAAAATAACCCCACATTATATTTTCATTACGTTCCAAGTTCCAACTGAACTGTTTTGAACAAATTTACAGAACCATTGTATAAAGTTTACCAAAAACATTACTGCAGACGAGTAGGCTTCGTTTACACAAGTCCCGTTCGAAAATGGATTATGCGATTAATATGATCCCTAAATAAAGGACTATTTGCTGAACTCTTTGATCTTTAATGCTCTTACGGTGTTTCTGATAGACGTTCTTTTGTTAGACTTTCGCAATGTTTGCGATATTGTGCGTGTTATAAAAGATCTCAAAGCAATAGGTGTGTATGTATTTGTATTATGTAGTGTTACGTAGACTGGACTGATTAGTTCTGGCCCGTAGAACTGTGTACGACACATTACTTTTTGTTCTAATAAATGTTTGGTTTTCATTTTGTATTTTTGTAAAAGTTATTTGATTGTTAAAAATAAATTAATAAATTTTAAAATTTATGATATACTTATCCTGGTTGTAGCAAAGTGCATCATTAGAATATTCCAATAATCAATCCCTACTAATATTAAAAATACGAAAGTAACTCTGTCTGTCTGTTACGCTTTCACCCCAATATACTTAACTAATTCTAATGAAATTTGGTACAGATGGGTCTTTATCTTGAGCCTGATAAAAGACAAAGGCAACTTTTTGACTGGAAAAAAGGTTATAAGGGGGAAAGGGGGGACGAAGTTATATAAAAGTCCACACTGACGGAGTCGCGGGCAACAGCCAGTAGTATTTAAATTCCTAAACAATATCGTAACTAGGTATATTTAAGCAATAAAGATTAAATTTGCATTCAGTTTTACAGCCTACATTACAAATTTAAATGCATATACGTTAGAAAAGAACATAATATATCGTAATAGCAAGCAATCCAAGACCCAATTCTATTCTGCTTTTTGAATGGAAACTACCGCTTATGGCAAATTAAAGCATTTTGAAAGTGCATACCTTGTATTGAGATTTAACGTTATGTGTAAATTATTATAAACGCAACGCAATGCAGGCTCTTGAGTTTTATAATAAGTTTATTTTTAAATTAAATCTGATCCTGTTTTTTATGTAACAGACAGACAGTCACTTAACGTAACTTTTACATTTATAGCACCTATTAAAAATTTATTTGTTTTATCTTCTACAGTTAAATTAATAATAACATATGTAATTAAAGGTTTATAAACATTAGTTCTCGGAGTCGACTTGCGTAGTAAGTAAATTTTTTCAAAATATGTTTAGCAGTTTACGTGTTTTATAGGAAATTAAATAATTTCAAGAAAACCTATTTAACTTCTAAGTTTATTTAAAAAAGTGATTGGGTTTTTCCTTTATACGAGTATAAAGTAGTAATTATTATTATTAATCAATACATGTTTAAATCTTTGTAAAGTTATAAAATTGTAGATTCTCCGCATCAACCAAGACAATTTTGATCATTTCTTTTAATCGAAAACCACGTTATTGCTGTGTGTTTAAAGCACGTATACCTAAGATATAAAAACGAAAAGCTCGGAGCGCAGTTAGCGTTATTATAAATATAAATAATAATTTTAAGAAGCAAAGTACGAAACACGCCTGCCAGACCTTACAAAATAATTCAAATTTGGCCACATAAGGTCACGGTACATAAGGTAACGATGCTATCGCCTCGCCGATGTAACGCTATGGTGTTGAGTAAATGGTTCATTGTTCAAAGTTCAACTTTGTTACTTTATTAACCAATACATGAGATTTCCTTTAAGATTTATCTTAAAATGTGTCAGATGACGTAACTGATCTGCTTATCTATGCGAATAGCTTAGGGAATTTATGCATGCTTGTACTTTATCGGTCGTAATATATAGTTTAGTATTGGAATCTTAAAACTCAACGATGACTCAACGGGATCAACAGAAATGACCTTGCATATTTGTTTATGTGCTTGTAAGCATTTTATAGGAGGCTCGCCTGGTAGTAAGCGACTCTGTCCACGAATAGAAGCAAAACCAACTGACTTACGACTGCGTGGCAGACTTTAGAAAAATCGAATTGTTTGTGATAAAAAGGAAAAAGGAAGGATGAAGGCGGAACGGAAAAATGGGCCCCCGGTGCTCAATAAATGCAAATATATGAGTCAAACATAAATAATTAATTGATGAGAAGTTGATCCTTTGTTTCGCGTATGTATACTATAACCAAAGTGGCTCCAAAGCCTCGTGTAATATCTAAACAAACAAATTATCTTTGACCTTGTGACGTGTTGTGCGGCGAAAACAATTACTTAATTTATTAGTTAGGTATTGAATTATGTCTTCGCGTTTCACATAGCGTTTTCTTTATTCTATACTGGCTGTTGCCCGCGTCTCCGTCCGCGTTTACTTTCATAACAAAATTATTCCCCTGGAAACTGGATAAAACTGTATCCTATGTCCTTCTCCAGGTTCTAAACTACATCCCCACAAATTTTCAGCCAAATCAGTTGAGCCCTTATCGAGTTATAAGTGAAGTAACTAACACGACTTTCTTTTATATATATAGATTTATACTAAACTCAGCCTGAATTACTTACACTACCTATAAACGATAAAAGTAAATATAATAATATTATAATAAAAGTAAATTAACATTAAGAAATGGGTTTTACGGCGTCATTCTTACCATAGCCTACTTATTTAGTTTACCTAGCCTTAAATAGGGATAGAAGGACTTACAACATCTTGGAAAAGACAAGATTCGTTTATCTATAATAGATATCTATATATTTTATATTTATCTATAATAGAATAGTGGTTGATACCCGCTATAGGTCTCCAGCTCTTTACCCGATTAAACGTAATAACTTATAACAGATCCAAAATTATAGCTCTTTATCACACATCTCTAGGCATATGTGTAATATAAACAGCAAGTTAGTTAAGCGTAGATGCCATATAAAAAACGTTTTGCATACATAAACACTAGGATTAAATGACGCAAAACAACTCGTAACGCGTGATATAAACGCTTCTTGAAAACGATTAAGATTCGATCTCATTTCGCACGTTGTTACGCGCACAATGAAGAAATTCTGCCAAAATTTAGCACATCGTTTCGCTTATCTAATACAATAATAATTATTGTTGCATAATGCGATTGCAAAGGTGCGGTGAACGCGATGCATTCTTTCTCTTTATATGCCCTGCATTTCGTTTTTATTTTCATTTGAATTGGGGGAATCTTAACTCGAACACTTTCTATAGATGTACGTTAGGTTTGTTTTTTGTAGTGTTTTGCAGTATAGATTTTATTTAATTATTTTACTACGTACCTAATTAAAGAACTTTTTCAACTCTGATGTTACATCTGTTTTGACATTAGGGTTTTACAAAGTATTTTTCATTGAATGGTACCAAAATTTGTCTCAAAGAAATACGAAATGGTTAACCAAATATGGATAAAAAATTATAAGTATAACTTCGCTAGTTAACTATAATAGACATATAAGTGTATGCTTTATCATTATCTAACTCGGAGTTAAGAGTGTTAACACATTCCATGAGAATAAAGTTGATTACATGTTAATGAGACTGCGTTTCCAATCTTGAGGTGTGCATATTAATTACTGTCAAAAGATCTCATAGAGATATCAAATTACGTTACAATTGAATAGGGAACGGTGTTTCTCGGAACATACGTACTTCCCATAAGCAATAAATCTGTAATCTTTGAAAAGACATAATTATTATACGCCTTTTTTTTCGTGAGACTCTTATTGTTGATTGTAACGTTTTTACCGACTTTAAAAAAAGTAGGATGTTTCTCAATTCGTACGTAAATATGCTTTTGACTAGATAGAAAAGAATCAAACTGTCCAATATAATTTTGACTTTCGTAGAAAGAATTTTTCTAAGCTTTTCAATATGCTTACTTTTGCTGTAACCTGTGTTATCTAATATTATTTTAATCTAAGCAAACATGTTCATACAATTACCAACTTACTTAACAAGACCTTCACCTATAATTCAAATGGAATTTATTTAGAAATAAATAAACGCTAAAAATAAGTGTTAAACGAATGAATACAACATTTAAGAAATCGCGGTCAATTAGACACTAGAGCGTCGATAAATATTGCGGGACCTTAAGAATTAAAGGTCAAAGAATGGTATATTAAAGATACCTATAAAAACTTCTAATTTAGTTCCATTGTCAAGAATTTATTTTACCGAGAAATCATATTTTAAGGCAATCGTAGGTTGAATCAAGATTAAACCTTTTTCTCAGTAAGGTATTAGAGAAAACTTGAGTTCATCGGCGATCTTATTGTGTTTCTTTCGGTAATTATATAAAGACTTTGAAGACTTATAATCTCCTGTCCACCTCCTTTATCTCACCCTCTATTTCCTTGTTTTAACATTTACTTTTCCTTTTTAAAAGGCCTACGCATCCGTCAGGTTACTTGCTTTGCGAATATCCTTGGATATAGGTGATCACATACTATCAGACGACTCTTTTATGAAGTTGAATTACTTTGATATGAAATTTGCATTTAAATTTTTGAAAGGAAGCATCTTTTCTGTTTTTCGTAAGTATTTTTTATTTAATTAAGTTAAACAGCCTTACATGCAAGCAACAGGGTGAGATTCTTGGATAGGTATAATTTCATATTATTTGAAATTTATTTATTTATTCAAGATTATACCACGCATTCTTAATTCCACATTCTCGTCATACGCAGTAGGAAACTGAATGTGAAATAATTTCGAAACCATTTTACATCTTCATTTGACGTTTGTCACGTAACCTTAACATTGGTTATATAACAGCAGAAATGTCTCAGTAAACAATGCATTATATCAAATATAATCTCACGAATTCTATTGCAGTAAGTAGGTACGTCTCGTCGTTTGTCATTTTATATAATACGTTAATTATCTAATCATGACAATGCACTCATTAGCGACACAAAGTACTTCTCGCGTACGGATGTAAATTTTATGTTCTATGAAAGAAAAGATTGCACGATTTTGTCTATGAGCTTTTAAAGAAAGAAAAATGATACAAAACTGTAATGAAGATATTTGTAGTCTATGTCATCGGCGCCATTACTTGAAATCTTTTGACTCCTTATTAGTCTCTGGACATCTGGACAATTGTTTAGGCACTGCGATACATAGATAAAATGTCAAAATCATTACCCTTCCTCTCTTTCGCGTATTCGGGTAAAAACAATTATGATTTGTCACAAATTATTATAATACATACATAACTCCATACTTTTGTTATCTTTATATCCGTTCTATAATTGCTTCCATTTTCTTTTCCCTCAGGACTCCATCCCGACTATTTTCTGTCAGGAAGTTTCTACTTTCCTGTCAGGAAAGATCCCATCTTAAACAGATTGAGGATAATTAAGGTCCCAAAACCTTCTGTTTGGCGACGCTTACGTTTCCTTTGTAATTTAACATCACATTTGGTATTCGAAACTGTTTTAACTGTTAATATAGAAACCAGGAGATAGAAATTTACTATTATTTATTTCAAGGTAAAAAATAGGAAACTTAGCTAACGCCTAAAGCTTTCACGTGGCCCTAATAAAACCACGTGTTTATTGCATTACAAGCACTACGTGCAAAACAATGTTTATCTATGAAATTTATAGTTTATACGTCTGGCTCGCTCGAAATAGATCGAAGCAATGCGCGGGTAATCTATACTTGTCAATTATATTGAATAGATCTCAAATTGATTATGATTCATGCGTTAATAGATAATTGTAGTGAAAGACTGGAAAGACGGGCATTGTTATTTTGAATGATGCCTTGTTACGATGGTATAGAGAATGGGTATTTCGAAATAAAAGTTATAAGTTGTAAAAGATAGGATTACAAAAATTATTAGCACGAACAAAATAACGAATCATGTTAATAGTAAAAGGTAATAATATTAAATGCTGATTTTTAATTTTTTAATAAACTGGGAGCTGCTATAGCCTTAGAAATAACCTAATGTTAAATTTTTTATGTAGTTTTGCATAATAATAACATTAACTTATCTATCTTGTACACGCTTTTGAAAGCTTAAAATAAGTCTCAATTATAACAAATGCTCTAATACTAATTTTCAACATAGGTATACAAGCGTTTTGTCCGAAAAAGTTGTAATTTTTAAACCCTTGAAGCAAATGTCTTCTAAAACAGTTTATAAGTCATCCAAAACGAATTTCTTTCGGTCATTACGGAGTCTACCCTCATTCTCTTTACCACAATTAACTGAATTCCAACGGTAATGAATTACATAAACGAAAGGTCCAAAATCGCCAGCCGACTATTAAGTGACTTTCGTAAAGGGCACGACCATAGCTCACGTCAGTGCGTGAGCCGTTGTTCTATATCGAGCCACTACCGCCGTCTTAATGTAACCAACAAGTATCAAATTTTACAGCAGAAGGTCTTTAATAATTAATTTACGCTTTTAGTAAACGACATTTTGATAAAATGTGTCGGGTACTATAACAAATATGCGATTTTAATTACCTTACTATAAAAACATTAATTATAGTATTAACGATAAACTAAGCAGTTGCTATAACTATAATTTATAAATTTTGGAGGGAAATGTTAATAAGACGGGGTCCGTTATGGTTTAAAATGTTACTTCCGATAAAAATCTCAATTTCGACAAGTGTCGCTTATGATAAGTCCGGGAATGGCTGGATATTATGTCGCATATAAAAGGTAAAAAATCCACGCATTTTTAGGATGAGAAACGACAAAAAGGATATTCATACATGATCTTTAATTTAACAACAGCTATATTAATGTTTTAATAAATAACTAGTGTTACTTGGATTATATTATTTCGTTCCTTTGTAAATACACTTATTTATAGCATTCTTTAGAGTTAGAACATTTTCTTTATTAATGAGTGATATTTTATTAAGGTATAGAAATTACTATTTCAACGGGATTATACAAAAATATACTTTTAAACAAAATAAACATTGTCAATTATTTCGACGAAAAATATCTAAAGGTCGGGAAAAATTACTCAAGAAACTTTAAGCTGACCACCGTTAAGTTTATGATATGAATGAAAATTAATAACAATTAAAATACGTAAGATTACGAACGGCTTTTACGTTCAACTTTTTATAAGAGAACAAACATTTCATTATAATTATCTTAATTTCGGTAAACGTAAAATTTTAATGCGTTGCGTATAATCGCAAATTGTTGCGTTTACAATACATACTGTAATTATTAACGATCTAAATTAATATATTATAATGTTTCTGTAATAACAATTGCACGTTTAAGGTAACGGACGATTCACTAAACTTTTTCAAAATTTAATGGTATATTTTTAGTTGAACCCATGAACCTAATAATTTCTTGTTAATTTAGTTAAACATTATAAATGCGAAAATTTATGGGGTTGTGGAGTTTATCTTATTATTTCTTGTAAAAACTACTAAATAGCTTTAGTGAAGTTTAGCATGCAGTTAGATTAAAAAACTGTCTTCACAAAACAAATTTTTAATAAGGAAGAAATAAAAGCAAATGTTTTAAGTAAGATCGGTATCTAACACCTAATACTATGTCAATAAGATCAAATTTCCATCGGATGACACCAATGCACTATTTCCTTGCATTGCACCAATCCTTTCTAAACCTCTCGCATTACGCTACAGGTCAACGGGTGCATTTAACAATCAAATACGCATAGTATTTCTTAAGTACTCTATCATTTAATTAATGCAAATTACTTCCTTTGGGGCTTAAGTTATTGGGATTTATTTTTAAGTACATTAAACCTCGTGTAGGGTAGTCTTCTTATCTGCTGTCTAAGGACATGTTCGAAAATCTATAAGAAAATTATTGTATAGACTAAAGTTAAACAAATGTCATGATACTCACTATTAAAGGAGCAACTACAAAAAACAATCACTAGCTCTCGCTTATAATTAGCTAGTATAGCATCCCATAATTTTTTTGTTGTAATATATTACCAAGTGAACCATAAATTTGTAACATGTTCAAAACTGTAACGCAAGTAAATTGGGTACAAAGTTCAAATTAATTATTTGCCTAATTAACCCTTAAATAATATGAATAACATTTCATCCTATCAAAACTTACCCAAACAAATTAGCGATTTGAAGTCATACCCGGAGTTGAAAACAAAATAAATTAGTACCGTAGGTAATTGAATACGAGCTTTGTGTACTATTTCGGGTTTAAACTGTAATTTCTGTGGCTAATTAGCAGTTACCACGTGCTCTCAAAGACTATGTTTCTATTAATTATTATCTCCTTAGATAAATTGATAGGAACCCGCTCCCTTATAATTTGATCTTAATATTATGATGTATTAAAGCTATATATAATGAACAATAACCACATTTGGAAGGCTTATTTCCTCCTTCTACCCTCAACTGTAAGAGGGAATCTATCTGTATATATATTTTCCCTTTTCCGTTTTTTAGATTCGTTCCTGAATTCGCGAGGCTTTAATCAGAAGGAAACGCAGCTTATGAGACATATTTACCTCTTTCTTAAGTGTCTGCTATAACACATAAAAAAACTTAACGTCATTTACGATGTTGAATTTAATTTTTTTGTGTTCTGTATTTTAAAGGTCAATCCACATCTAAAATTTAATCATAAATAACATAATCTACCTACTTAACCCTTTAAAAGAAATTTCATTGATTTAATAATGCTTAAAATTATATAAAACCTTTGTATTGTCTATAACAAAGGGGTGCTCGTTCACTCGTTAACATCAATCTTCCAAAAATATCTTTGATTAATAAATAAGCCTACGCTAATTTCCTATTGTCTTCGATCTATAAATAACCTTCTAGAGTTACACCCATGTTTAAAAGCGTTTGTAAATAACAGTATTGAATTGTATTGGAACATAAAATGTCTGATATGTAAGTATTATATGTTACTATTTTTACTTGATGCATAATTATAAGGGATAAACAGTCGCAAAGCTAATTGACTCACAAGTTTCTTGATAGCCTTTAAATAAAATAATTTGTGATTAAAAGGATATAATAAAATGGAAAAAAGGAAAACCGAACCACTATGACTTCACTAATCATGGCGTTACATGTAGCCAGTTTTTTGTACCTTTTACCCAAAAGTCGAAGTCATCCGCCGCGTCTGTCTTACAATCGGCTTGTCGGTTCACGATAAGCTCAGTACTACTAGAGAAAGAGAGAAAGAGAGGGATGGTTGCTTATTAATCATATAAAAATGTTTGGACATATACATGTACATGTATAAATATATACATTCCCCAGACAGCCGAACGGGCCGCTACTAAGAAATAAAATCGAGCCTGTATTTGCAGAAATGACTCTCAATACTAATATTACTTAAGTCCTGCTAATTAGAGAAAGATGTTAAGCTTACATAATTATTAGATGCCAAACTTTTAGTCGGAAAATACTTGGACTCATTTCTTTATTGGCTTGGCTTATGAGGAAACAAGAACTATATTCAAAATTAAAACTAGACATCTTAATAACTTCGTTGCAGTCGGGTAAAATTTTTTTTACTAAAATTGGTACCAATATGACCTCGAAATACCATCCATTGTATAGGTACTGATCACACATTACACATTGTACTCGAAGAAGGAAACATCAAGTTGCAGCAATAGTGATTTATTTTTGAAACAATAAGCAATAATCGTTAACAGTTTGTTTATACTTTATACGTAAGAATCGCTTGAGAATGTTTTTGAAACAATGATAGAAGCCTCTGTATTGCATTATTACAAATTCACAAGATCGTATGATTGTAATCTTTAGTAACGTTGCCATTAAACTAACTTTATTAAATTTACCTTCGTTAAAAGTGTTAAAATTATATTAAGACTAATATCTAAATATTATATTAAGGCTTAATTTCGTACGTAAAAAAAAATCTTCATTATTTAGTCCTTGCAGATGATGACAACAAAGGTTATATTGAAATGATTAAATATTAAAACAGATATTTATCTAACATTTTATATTAACAAAGCTTGCTTAATTTTGTAAATATATATTCAATCTTTACCATCTACAAAATGATGATAACAAAAATGTAACACTTATGAGGTAATATTAAAATTAATAAATTCATTTTAAAACATACTCAAGATTTTTTATACACAAGTCCCACATATTTTATCTTAAAACGCAAAAGAATGTATTGCATAACGATATTAACTTAATTAAGGCAAATTTAATGGACTTTTACATTTTGACTTTCACATCGTCGTAAATTATTACCCACTCGTTCAGTCTCAATTGTATATAAATTGTTAAAAACGTTATTTTTTATCTGAATTAATAGATCTTATGATAATTTGATTAACATATTTTTTATAAGGCTGGCAAACGACGCGCGAGCCACCTCATGGATAGACAATTTATCGAGGAAGGCTTTAGGCTACATAACATCACGCTGCGACTAATAGGAACGAAGAAATAATGGAAAAAGTAATCGACGGGGACGAAGTCGCGAGCAACGGCTAGTATAAAAATAAATCACAAAATGTGTTGGTAAGTGACACCTTGATTTCAGATATTAACGTATTCAAACAAATACACTCTTCATATGGATATTAAAAGCATTGATATACTTTTGAAAATATACTGAAATAAATCCATCAAATAATTAAGGCTGCTTATTATATTATTTTCATGTAAGTAAAATTTTCTCTATAAGCGTCATATTCCACCATTAGTTACTTTTGAAAGCATAAAACCAGTGACGTCCTATTGTGGTATTAATTGATAATAATTGTCGTGAAGGCGCCATGAAAGACATTTCGACAGCGTCCATTATGCGGGCCTTCGTTTATTAAATTAATGGTTACAATCTTATATAACGTCTTGTCGTATTGATTTTTCAATATCCATACCTTATTATACTCGTATTAATCCCTATGGATTTAAGCCAAATACGAAGAGATTTAAGAAAACTGAGATTAGGTTATTGACAATTGATGCTAGATTATTTATAATCAAAGACGGCGAGAGAAAAGGTACAAAAGACGAAAAAGGTAAAATTGATAAGATAAGCACACATATATAAAAGTAATGCAATATCATACATAATAACTTATGTTGTGATAATTTTAGAAAACATAACTTAACCAAACTTTTAAGCAATCATTGATGGGCATTGCTTGTAAAAAAACTCATCTCGTAATTTATGTTTATGATATAAATGTTATACTTATACGTAATATAAAAAGATCGCTGTCATCGCAAATATCATTACCAACAAACAATACTCATTCACGGTTCTCAAGAGAGCTTATTACCGACGATAATATCAAATAGTTAATACAATGGCCCGATCTAATTAATCTTATAAGATTATCGGAGCTAATGGCTCCTTGCAATGACGATAACTCTTCAATTGACTAGCGCTTTCTCTTTGTGATAACGATAGGTTTTATCATTTAATATACGTTTACCTAATCTTTGATGACAAATATTGACAATGGTCTTTACATTACCAAGGGGAGTACGAAGTATGAACATTTATAAAATCTTAAACATTTTATTAAAAAAGTTTTATCCTACAACTAATAATTAATTTGATAACTTATAATATATAGTTAGAATTACGTATGATACCTACGTTAGGTATGCTTTTTAATGCGTTACATATATTTTATTTGGGTAGAACATCAAGGAAGGATTTTTTCTTTTTTTATGGTAAGGTTATCAACTACTTAAATAACTTAAGTAAGAAATTACAATGAAAGTTGTTACGTTTGGTTTATACTTAAAGCGACTTATCACAAACGTATTTTAGAGTCACATATTTCTAAGCACAAATCGACGTAAGCTTCAAAATTCCGCAAAAAAATGATCAAATACTCAGAATCATCTTACCTTTTGTCCGTTTAGAGTTTAGAAAGTGGCGATCTAGTCGCGGATTGCATCGTAATGGACCGAGGTGAACGTACATCAAGTGACTTCCTTCTTACTGTGACATTTGATGAGTCCTATTTTACTTTCCACAAATTACTTTTTAATTAAATACTCAAAAGTAGTCAGAGTATTGACATTAGTTCCTGGGTAAAGGCAAACGTATCTAAAGTTGTGTTATATATGTGAAATTTTGTACAAATGTATGTAGGTTTGTACATAATAATGTTACACAAATATTTTTGTAGAGATTTATTACTCAGGTACATAAGACCCTTAGAAGGACTAAAAAATTGTATATTTTACATCTAATCTACTACAATGTGAAATTGTTTATTATAGTAAATCTTTTGAACAAAAACATTTAAACAAAGTTTTCTATCTACGACAATAATTGGTCACTATGCCTAATAGTTTAATATATGGACAGATTTGTATTAAAATGGATAATACAAACTTCAAAAATTATGTAAATTAAAGCATCTTTTCGATTAACATGAAACTTGTCTACATTTGATAACAAGCTTTTTCATTTTTGACATGCATTTCTCAATATATAGCGCCGCCAATTTCGAAACAATGTATTCGCGAACTCAGGTCAAAGATTAAAATTCAATGAGTTGGATTTTACAATTCAATTTTAGTTATACAGAATACCATTATCATAAATATGCGGTTGCGATTCGAGATATTTCATGCTCCAATTATTGATTTAAAAATATTTTCTGTTGGAATATACAATAATTAAATAAATTAAAGACTGCTCCCTCGTAAAATAGCCTTTTAATGATTTTAATCGGTTTAGTAGTTGTAGAGCTTATTAGCTTATTAAGGTTACGGCAAAAAGCTAAATATAAAAATATAGGATATTTGTAACTTGTATGCCTACAAGTATACGATAGCTATATAATATTCATGTATTTCTAAAAGCAGTAGTTTCAATTATTACAAACTAGCTGACCCGTGCACTTCGTTGGGCATAATGAAGCTTTTTATTGGTGAAAGAATATTTAAAATCGATTCTGTAGATCCCGAGATTACCCTTACAAACAAACTCACAAACTTTACTTCTTTATAATATTAGTATAGATAAGCACAATAAAAATCTTCGTATAATTGGTATGCAGATTAATTTGCCCTTTTCCCATCGTGTATTAGACTAAGATAACATATATTCACGGGATAGATAAAGATGTAGCAGTATCATCTGAAATTTAATAGTAATTTCAAACATAATGGGTTCCATCCGCAATCGATAATAACCATTGCCAATCTCCTCATACATAACGATTTCGTATTAATTTCGAGTCTATGCGAAACTACAAAGAATGTTAGCCAATCCCACTAATTGCTTGACCAAATTGCCAAAATTCGAGCCGATTGTGTTAATGTGTACATTATTCATAGTTTATGCCAGCGCTTTGCAAATTTCTACAATATATAAGTATTAACATCTATATTAGAATGTAATTTTCTTTTGCGATGTATTTTTTTATTTATTATATGTGACTTTATCAAACTTTTAAAGCTAACACACTCAAAATAAATTAATGTCAAATTTTCATATGATATTATTACTGTTTAATTAATATTTTAATATAATGGAAAGAAATTGAGACGTTTTGTCTGTTGGTAAGCAACCATCCAATCGAAAATCGTAAAGCTATCAAAGCCAAGCCTTTGAGACCATTCCCGAATTATTATTATTATTTTCATTAATTATATGCTTTTGGTGTAATTAAAATGTAAAAGAGCAAACGTGGCATAATGTTCATATCTGTTCTGAATATTTTTTCACACAGAAATTCCAAACAGTTTTCCATCAATGAAACACGGCCCTAAGCAACAGATTCTATTACGCTCATATTAACCGCCGTTAACAACAGTGACATAAATATGAAATTGTATTATTTCTTTGTTGTTTCTTACAAGCGAATTACTTTTGGTCCAATTCCTGTCTTTGGGAATATCTTAACTAATGATACAAATACATTTTTATTATAAACTACTTACTATTAACTAACCTGAAGAAATTGATCACATTTTTACGTACTAAACAGTACTAAACTTTTAAAAAAAGTACAATTATGAATATTCTAGTCTTAAGCTGGTTTGATTGCCATAGACGGCGTCAAATATTTGTTAAACCACTAGTACCAATATTTGTAAATCGCAGCTACCGAGCGGTTGTAAAACGTTTTGTTTGATTTCGTATTCAATTTGTACCGTTTATGGTATAAATATATATCAGCTACATATATCATATAACTAGCTGTTGCCCGCGACTCCGTCCGCGTTTATTTCATAAAAAAAATATTCCCATGGAAACTGGATAAAGAGTATCCTATGTCCTTCTCCTGGTTCTAAACTATATCCCCACCAATTTTCAGCCAAATCAGTTGAGCCGTTATCGAGTTATAAGTGAAGTAACTAACACGACTTTCTTTTATATATATAAGATATTACATATGAAACGATAACTCCAATATACTCAACGTAAAATTTGTAAAAAAACTCTAGCTTCGGAACATTGTTCTTCTACCGTAAAAAAGTGTAGGCAAGATCTATAATTTCAGCAAGTCGGTTAATTTATTGAGTCTTCCAGTAGACTCTCGTAAGAGACTCTTAAGCAGTGTAGTAAGAGTTAAGACTACTACTCTGCATGAGTCTCTTTCTCTTAATTTATTACGTAATTATAATTTTACTATTATAAATATTTTTAGATTATAAATACATTAAGATATGCTAAAATAGACATGGTAAAATACCTCACTTATAGAATGTTGTATAGTGAAGCTTTCATATGCAAATGTGAAAGAATTTTCTCAAGAATAATTGTTTAGTCATTGTCATGAATTTAATTTAATATGCAAGTAACACTGCATTGATTTGTTTTGTGTGTCCGACGGCAATTGTTTTCCAATGTGCGTTTTCTATGGAATGCAAATATATAAAAATAGGCTGGTTGTCTGTTTGCCGACGTTATTTCTAAAAAAACTTTTATAAGATAAAAAATAACACAAAAAATCGAACTTTTCGTTATTATTTTTGAAAATGTTTGTATTTATATTATAGTACGTTATAAAACAAATATTATGCCATAAATAAAACAACATCCCAACTTGTAGGAATTCTATCATACTCATGTTTCTTAAAATGGACAAATTAATTCATTCTTCTTCTATAAACGTCCTTATTTGCCTTTAACGTAAATAAATGTTACAAGAATAATATTTTTTCTTATAACATATATTGTAACTGAAGTAACACTGGTTGAAAGTTATATTCGCAGTGAGTGTGTTCAAATGATTAGCTCTCACTCGTTGAACAAACATTTTCTAGTATGGAGAAATTGAATGGAGGAATTTTTGGAGTAAAAGTTTTTATAGTTTTGACATTTAATAATATTGCAATTAGAAAGTCAAAAGGTCTTTTATAGATATTTAATTACTCGAATCCATAGTAACGGATAACGATATTCTATGAAATACATGAATACACAATTAATTAGGTTAGTGAGTTCATTAATTTCTAAGTAAAATATCTATAGAAAAGACAAAACTTATTGAAAGATCACTTGTTAATTAAAAAAAAATAAGGTTGAATAATAATAGATAAGCAATAGATGATATCATATTCTTTAGAATATTAAACATTTTAACTAACTGGTTGTAACATATAAACATGACATACTAAAACTTTCTTTATTGGTCAAAAAATAATTGATAAAAAAATTTACCAGTAAAATGAAATGCAAGAATCAATTCTGGTAGCCTGGGCAAAATATGTCTTAAATTTGCATTAAGGTCTCGAAATATTTCACTATATATGTACACATAAACACAAAATTACTAAAGAATTAAAAGATAATGCCGTAACAGTTTATTATTATTAATATTTAAAGTCTTTAAGGTCGTTCGAAATCCGAGAGGCATTAAGACCGATGCAATCCCAAAGCATCGTTGAGCAAACTGTGCAAACTGTCAAAATGTTATTACCAATACATTCTTCTAACGAGGGTTTTCAAATTCATTTTAAAATTTCGTATGACATTTGCTGTAACCGTTCGGCATTACTTATTGCGTAGTAATTACTTGGTTAACTGCGTGTTGAATATGGTTGGTGAAGGTTCGTTTTGAGATTCAATAAACTTAATTATTTAAGCCCAATGCAATATAATCTTACAAGATACATAAGAATAAAATTGTTGTATATAGTTTTCTAATAGTATGTATAGAAGATGGTGTAACACAGTGCTATTCGACAGAAGTCCGATCCTAGAAAAGTATACTTAAGTCCTACATCACCTCTTTAACTAACATTTCATATAATATATTATTAAGTACCAGTCAACGGCAAATCGGAGATAAAAATCTTATGTACAGACTACAGTCTAATCTGCCTGAATGAGAAACAGTATTTTATTGTTATAAGTAATTTTTAAGCGAAAAAAATCCATGCTACCCAGTCAACTACATCTAGTAATAGTTTAGAATCGTTATATTATTACAAAAAAAATTTACTCCCTCGGTTCTAAAATAAGCGTCAAAAACACATATCCCCACAAATATATTTCACATTTATCATACAAGTAAAGATTGACGTGTTTACTACAGATAAAATCACACTGAATCTAAAAATAAACTTCAAGCTGCCCCGGACACTATAGGTCAAAATGTTACATTGCATACATATATGTACTTCAATTTATTTTACCAACACACTACCACATTTGCGGTTTATAAAAACAATATTGGGGTGTCGATGTTTGACTGTGGTTTTGGAAGCACGTGTTGCTCTGTGTCACAACCAAACATGGACCCTGAATCTTATTTTATCTACACACAACTAGATATTTGCAAAATTGTACTAACGCAGTACTGAAATTTGACAAAAAAGGTAGAAAAAAAAACTATTGAAAATAAACAATTGCCACACGAAACAGAACACAGATTCCAAAATATATCTCTACGTGCTGTAAACAATATTGGATAATTAACTCGATTTTCTCATTAGTTACTTTTAGTTGCAATAGTCGAGCAATTAGCTTTTCACTTATGACCTTACATCATTTTTTAGATTTGCTTAGAATATGTTGTAATAATTACCACAACCAAGGCTTTGTATGACGTCATACGAAAATGCAATTTGCCAAGAGTGTTATAAAAACCAATATATCTAATACTAGCGGACCCGTGCCCACTTCGTTGGGCATAATGTTAAAAATCGTTTGTTTATATAGCCTATGACACTCGGCAATAATGTGGCTTTCTATTTGTCAAAAAATTTTCAAAATCGGTTCAGAAGATCGCGAGATTACCACTTACAATTTAACAAACGCACAAACTTTACTTCTTTATAATATTAGTATAGATTAATAATCAAGTCTTCACTCAATTATTTCGACGTGAAAAATTATGAAATGGAAGTAAAATCGAGTCGGTTAATTTATTTAGTCCCTTAAGGTAAACCTTACCTAAAATCTTATCGTTTTATCGATATTTAAAATCTTTATGCTTCAACTAAAGACTTGGGCACCACATCACCATGTACTTCACACACTATAGGCACTATTAAATTTGTTTTAATTCTTAAGCTAATCAATAGGTACATACCAACAACCAATAATCGTTACTCATATATTGTAATAGTCGACACTCATTATCTCAATTGATATGTAAAAAATTTAAATTGTCAAATTAACTGAAGGCTTGTTATTCTAATATAATGGGCAATATTTGTAAAATACTCACGTCGCCAACAAATTTGTGAAGAATTAAGAAGTGATTTCTAACGCCTACGTATTTCTCAATGAAAATTAAGGTTGTTATAAATGTTATGACGATTCTGTGGTATTTGGCGCGTAAGACAATTCCAATTTCTATTATTACTCAAAGAAATTGTTATTTACATCACAATTTTGGTATTATTATTAAATTAACATGTCGAAATGTAAAGTTTTTAATTTGATATATTTTTTTAATAAATCTGAATTATTAGATACCTACACAAAATTATAGGTACTTGAAATATTACTTGTGAAGTGAAATGAAATGATTTATTTTTCTGAGTAAATTTGAAACAAATACTTCTGAAGGTATTTGTTTCAAATTTACTCAGAAAAATAAGAAGTCTACATGGTGCCTACCACCGGTTCGGGAACTAGCCCGGGATACACTCACCATTGCCATTCTTATAAGATAACGCCATTTTCAATATTAAGATGATAAACATTTAAGAGCTAGTTTGTGAGTAGTAATTACTATTTTAAAAGCCTTAAGGCCTAATAATCATACGCAAATCAAATTTAAGCACGCCCCAAGTCTAGTAATTTTGACAGATTTGTATGGCGAACTGTCAAATCGGACCGTTTTGAAATTTAAATAGCTTTTTAGTATTTCGGTATATAACGAGTATACAACTGTTTACAAAAAAAATGTAAACTAGTTAAAAAATATATCTGTAAATCTATATCTATAATAGCCTCCTTCTTTTTGGTTTTGTCACTCCGATGGACTCCGAAATTTATATGTTCACTAAAGTCACTCACTTGTCATGTCGCAACGTGCATCTTTATACATATTCTCGGACGTCATGAGAGTGACGAAACAATTACCAGTGACAAGTCACCAATGCGCGCTATCTCTTAATCATACATGTCATTGTTGGCTGTCATTATTAAATCCTACAGCAGTTAGAAATACTGTACACATACACCCGTAGGTAAATAACATTTTTTTCCATTTTTATACTCATAACTCCATAGAAATCTAAGACACTACTTTACCTTTTTCAGTTAAATATAAGTTAGTATAATAAAAATATTTTATTTCATTCGATGATGGAGCTTTAATATAACAGGACAAGGAATATTTAAGAATCAGAACATACTACACAAGTGCCACAACTTTTTCTATATTTAAGTATTATGCAAATTTAATTGTTGTAATTAAATTTAAATAATAACCAAATATAGTAAAAGTTGTGAAACTAGTTCAGTGTTTTGTTTCTTTAATATTATCATATGAAAGACAAAGCAGTTTCATCAAGAAGCCATAGTTAATTATAAGTTTTAATATTAGGAATATCTGCTTTGGAAACTGTCAATCTATTCTTATATTATAAAGGGCTCATGTGAGTTTGTAATGTTATGAGTAACATCTACAGTCGAGACAAAGAAATTCAAGAGACAAAATTTTTGAGTTTTCGTAGAATTTATATTGCACGATAATCATAAATACATAAGACGTAGTCAAAAATACCTTCAATCAATAGGACTACATCGGAAAGCTTTTTGTCGGAATACTGAAACGCAACTTAAATTTAAGTACAACTTAAACCGGTCCGATTCGACAGATCGCCATACAATTCTGTCCAAATAACGAGACTTAAGACGTGCTTAAATTTAATTTGCGTATGAGTATTTGGCCGTTAGAGTCGTCTTAGTATTACGAAACAACTTTGTACCTACAACTTGATTCGAAAGCAATTGCTTCAAAAAATCGGGATGGACACAAGCAAAACCACGACGCACCGTTAGTTTATTTATAAAACAAATGAACTACATAAATACACAATTGTAGAGGTAAGTGAACTATAACTGACGCAATCTTGTAATGTGATCCGCAAGATGCATATAATATTCCTTTTAAAGGATTATAAGCTCTCACAGTAGTAAAATAATGGTTATAATTGATCAAAGACAGATAATTTTATCGTATTGTGTATGACTTGACTACCGCCTTGAGTTTGTTATGGTATCTTCACACTGAAAGTTTCCTTCTCGTAAAAATATACGTGTAAGGAATAATACTCATAAGCAAAACGTTTTTAATGTTAACTCCTGTAGGTAAAATAGTACCAGCATAAGATTCTAGTAGTTTTTTTACTATTTAGTGTCATACTACTAAACCAAAAACTAATTGTGTTGTTGGCTCATTAATTTATTATTAATTTGAGGAAAGCTCTCTATCTTCAGATAATATATTTCAGGTTTAGGTGTATTAAGATCTACAGCTCAACATATTACCATTCATTTAATGTTATTATAACTTTAATCCATACTAATATTTTAAATGCGAAAGTAACTCTGTCTGTCTGTCTGCCTGTCTTTCCATCACGCTATAAATACTGAACCGATTTTAACAAAATTTGGTACACAGATGGCTTAGAGCCCAAGATAAATCATAGGCTACTTTTTAACTGGAAAAAAGGGTTATAAGTGGGGAGGGAGGGGTCAAAGTTTATATGAAAGTCTCGTGGAGCTGTATTATTATAATTTCACAAACGCGAAGTGTCTGATACCTCGCAATGCACCCATCGGTGAGGTCAGTCCGCTTTTGTAACAACCAACTCTACTATCATTACATCTTGCAACGCAAAGTGATATGACTTAATAATCCCGTTACACTAATTTATAATTATAGAATCGCGTTCGCCTCAAGCCACAAACCAGTTAAACAGATTTTCTAGTCAATCAATTTCATCTGATATGACTCATCATTTTGTGAGACAGTACCTAATGGGTATGAAATTTCGTAAGACTAAGCTTTTATAAGAATGATGATCGGAATGTTCATTTTGTTATGTACGTTGCATAATGGTATAACGGAGATGGTTAAAGACGTTCTTAATGTTTTATTTATTTTGGTGCTTTGTATTATCATTATTAGAGTAGCGTGAACTGTTAAAATTAACTTTAATTATGCATATTTTTAATTAAGATGCGAAATTCTTATTAAAGTTTGTAAGGAGATATGAAAATGGGGATATATGAATGTTTATCACTCGATTACCCTGAAACTACTCAATAGGTACTATGTGTATGGTTTACTTTAAGTGATCATACGTGTCGGCCTATTTCATGCCTCAATATCTGTTTTCTTTAAATTTCTCAAATTCTTGTTCCAACTAACATAAAAGTTTAAAGCAATTTAGAATCAATTAACGGTATATTCATAAAAAACTTCAAATACAATATATTTACGATGGTAGTATTGTGCTAACACGACCCTTCTTATGTAACGTACAATGAATAACAACGTAACATACCTACATACATTCGAAACCTATATCCGGATATCCGGATATAAGCGAAGAAATCGCAAATAGTAAGAATATTTTAAAAGAAATTGTCAGTATGTTTTTAAAATAAATGTTACCGTTCTTTGCTCACACAAAATGCATCGAAATTTAAATACAATAAAAGATTTAATATTTCTTAGTAACCCTTTCTTATATATCTCCTTTTTTGTCTATATTGCTATGCGACATGTGTTCCGGATTGCGGATTTGGATAGTAAAATCCGGATAATTGAATTCTACTCTATGCTATTACATAAACAACCTATGTGGTGTATGAGGTAATTTTAATTTAAGGAACCGCAACAGACCTTAGAATTGTATATTATTATTTGACCAATCTTATATTATGGTTGTATGAGAAAAGTCTCTCCTACATTTGATTTATTGTTAGAAGTTTATAAGTAGCTAAGGTTTATATGTAGTTGTTATATGATTATAGTCATACAATAATGCTGAATGAAGCTATCACATATCATATTTGATACTTTACCTATTTTATGTGTGAGAAATCGTCCTAATTGACGAAATATAGCTATGATCTTTGTGCCAGAATTTTCAATGAATATAATCATTTGAAATATGCTATTATTATGAGTGCTATATGAAATTCCAAACATTGCCAATTAAAAGTTTCTTAGTAGGTATTGTAATGCTTGAAACAAGTTTTGCCAATAATGCCTGTTAAAGAAAGCAATAATAGGCCTTTCGGCTTGCTATTCTATTATTTGCTAAGTAATTGAATATTACAATAGAATAATAAGTTAGGCGTTAAAATACACATAGCATATGTATAGAACTGAAAATATTAAAACATTAAAAGACTGTAAAGCACATTTATCTTCTAAGGTGTAACTAAAACTTAAAATATTTGTAGCCGACCATACTCAATGATTAATTATTTCAGGACGTTTTATTTAAAGGAGCGCCTTCTAGTTCCACGATAGGCAAAGCCTGTGTGTGCAACTAGATAACGGATAAATTACATATAAATACATACATATTTAAATACCTATCAACACACCCAGACCCCAGAAATATACAATTTACCCCAGAAATACATATTTTTAGAGCATGAGGATCGAACCCACTGACGCCAAAGGCAGTTGTGTAACCACTGCACCGACCGGTCGTCGAATACTCGACATTATAAGAATAATGATTCTTTTATTTTATGTTACAATAATCGAAATTATTTATAAGTAAAATCACCACGAACCTACATAATGGAAAACTACGAACTCCATACTTCCGAACAAAACTTCGAAACTAACTGATTAAAAGAGGTATTATTTACACGTTTATTGATTTTCTCTCCTCTTTCAATTTTACGAAACAACTTCCTTAACTTTACCACGTTTACAACTTTTACTAGATATATTTTACGAACTGAAGAGTTCATGTTTTGTCCTCTAAAATGTTAAAGCGACAAGTCTGAGTCTATAAATTTTATCTATCTGGGCCAACATCAAAAACTCAAGACGGAATATTACATCATTCCCTTACAAAGACGGACAGATGCAATATTACGTATTATTGTTTCCTGTTCGAGTCCTTTCTCTCGCGAAATTACATTGAATTCATCAAGCTATATTTATAATTGTAAAGTAAGAATAGATCTTACTATACCGTTGTTGACAAGCTAAACCATAATATCGGTACTAAATTAATATCTGATTTCCTTTACAATATGACAATAACGAATGTCCTTCATTTATTAAAGGTTATTTTAGTCGAAGAGTAATAAAACCTTTTCTATACATTTTACATTTTAGTAAATCTATATTTACTACTATTAGTATTTATACAAGGAGTATTTAATATTATAGATTATGTATAAGACCAGTTAAACCAGGAATTAAGATCCTATATTCATTATGACATGTGTACAAATTTTCGTAATGATCTGTCCAGTTGTTTTTACGTAACAAACATCCCTGCGTTTATAATAATATTGGTAAATAAAGGATCTTCTCTTACACAGCAAAACCCAAAGATTGTCAAATCACTTTGTATTATTAGCTCGTGAAGCGTTTACCGCTTCCTACACAAAATCACAGAAAGAGCACCTTAATCCTATCAAAGTAACCACTTCATATATTTTAGGACGTGGCCTCTAACCGCTTCTTAGTAATCCTCTTAAATAATGCAGATTACTGCCAATCATAGGTTATGTCAGAAAATTAATAAAACATCACTACATAATATAATTAAATTAAAAATTTTAAAAACCCTCGACAGACAGACAGACACGTCTGACTTATAAAAGCTGTTGTTTTTAGTGATGTACAAGTCATAACCTGTCATTTGATACCCCACTTGAGCATATTTGCACACATCGGTTTTTCTTCCCCACTTTAACCCCCCATAACTTTTAAACGGCTGAATCGATCATCAAAAATGTCTAAGAACACTCGCCCGTAAAACAGCTGTAATACAAAAAAAAACTAAATTGAAATCGGTTCATTCGTTCGGGAGCTATGATGCCACAGACAGACAGACAGACATGTCAAACTTATAATATATAATTTGCGTCGGGGGTTAAAAACACAGACGCTTTCTCTACCCTATGTATGCTTAAATCTTTGAAACTACGTGATCTATTCTTATTCGGTTTATTTTTAATAAATAGAGAATTCAAGAGGAAGGTTTACTTGTATAATACATCCATAATATATGCGAGCGGAGCCGTGGCGGGTCGCTAGTATATTTTAAAAACTATAATGATTTTTTTTTAATAATATACGAATATTTTTTAATAATATCTTAATATATATAAATCTCGTGTCACAATGTTTATCCTCAATGGACTCCTTAACCACTTAACCGATTATAATAAAATTCGCACACCATCTGTTCGATCCAACTTGAGAGATAGGATCGCTTACATCCCGGTATTGCCCCGAGAACGGGAACTACGCGGGTAAAACCGCGGGGAACGGCTAGTACAAATATAAGTTTTTCAGTAAGCTGTGTAGTATATTAGGGAATACAACAGAACGTTGAAGAACAGCCCGCGTTCTTATATAGATATTCACGTAGCAAGGATTCGCTAACATTATGATCAACTTTATGTAAATAAACAGGCAGCGTTACCTTTATTACATTGACGGATAATGTTGCTCTAATATTCTTGGATACAATACTATTGATGAAAGTACCAATATTTAAACCTTATAAATAATAACATCTATACATTTAAAATATATATTTTACATATCTACAAGTAAAATAGCATGTTCGCAAAGAAAATACAAAATACAAGAGCGCGGCCATTTAAATTTAAATTCCTTCACATTGAACGTAGTTAAAGTACGGTAACACATGTGAATTGTTATACAATCGCGTATACATTTGCATTAATTCGTAATAACTTTGTAAAATCACTCGTTTCGTCACAGCCACAAGAAAGCGAAACAGTCTTCGATTGCGAGGCCTTTTTCCCGTAAAGCATTGATATCATAATATGTGATTAGAATATGTACGTGGTACAAGAAGCAGCCGGAATAGGTTATCTAATAGGTATTACGGGGGCATCTCATTTACAACACATTATTAAAGCCTATATGACATAATGCGTTGGCTGTTGGTACATTTATATATCGGCAACAGGATTTGTTGACGCTATTTAGAAATTGCCACATAATTTATTTACGTTTTTCGTCTGTTTTGGTTTCATTTAAGACATGGTTTTAATAATACATTTTATAAAATTGATCTGTTTTTATACATTTCATTTTTGTTATAAATCTATAACCTTCACAGTACATATAGATATTGTTAATTTAAATAACTACTTAGTTTTTTATGATAGAGGCTGACCATTATTTTGGAAAAAATGGTTCTCAACTTTCTTCCAGTTTCATTTATAAAATTAATAATGTACGATATGAAATTGTTTTTGCCTTTGTATGCATACTTATTACAATAATTGAATGAGAGATCAGTAAACTATAAATCAAGCATCTAATTCCAATTAAGATAATCACGTTAATATTAACATTCCTAGTGCGTTTAATACCTACTAAAATCGCTATATTAATAGCACAGCTAGATATTTTTTAGCAATAAATAATACAACAACATCGTCGAATTATTTCCAAACATAATCTTTAAAAATTTATTTTTTATGATAACTGCAACTTATGAACATCATAAAATCATAGATAAGCTAATGGATGCTGTAATTTTGCATACAATCTATTCATTTTTGTTAGGCAACAGTTGTGTCCATCATCATAGTATAAATACGAAATTTATTGTGATTACGAATATAGATCTGTTCATAATAAAGCGATTTCGTATGGTTAAATATTGCGGGGCCATTAATAATGCTGATGGTTCGAACTCCTCACTGAATATTAAAAAAGATAATTTACAATTTATGCAATTTCTCTTGATGAGAAATCGTCTGCTGCCTTGTTTAAATAATTATATGGGTTATACATACTTAATGATCGTTTTTCATACTCATTTAATAGAAGCTACGCCCCGTGTTTTTTCTCGCTTTAAATTCTTCGTGTCGTTATATTTCGATCTCATGCAAATGATGCATAGGTCTCATGCAGATGATGTTTAGGTATAGGCATTTTCAAAATCCGTCAATATATTCAGTTATAAAAACATGAAGACTTTACCGTTTTGTAATATTATTGTACCTAGATAAATAAAACAAAAATAGTAACATAGAGGACATAACAAGGTAATAAGCATAGTCCAGAACAGGTCTCAACAGAATATATCCTTTGAGCTTGTTACATATAAACAGAGACCCAATATGCTACGGTTACCTTTCGTATTCATAAAGTTAAACTGAATAAAATAAATATTAAGCAAACGTGATAACTGGGTTCAAGGTTGATTGATAAGGTTACCTAAAGTCAAAAAGAAAACGCTCAAGGGAACGTTCGCAGCTTCGTTATGCTTGATACGATGATAATATATTTTATTTTTCTTTTAACATGAGTTTCAAGACACAAGTGCTTTAGGTAAATTGTCGATTTATATTAAAAATCATTACTATATATTCCTTCCTCGATAAATATCGAGGAAGGCTTTAGGCTACAAAACATCACGCTGCGACTAATAGAAGCGAAGAAATAATGGTAAAAGAAATCGACGGGGATGAAGTCGCGACCAACGGCTTGTTCCTAAATAAATAGTCAAAGACAATTTGGGCAATGTAGCATCCAACTTGAAATAAAAATGTGAGCAAAATGAATGTTTCAAGTACCTACCTAATATTTCGTTATGTTTTAAAAGTGTTAGCATAACAGTCGCTATGTTTCGATTTATATAGCCACATTTACTTACAAATTTATGTGCGGTCATTTCAGTGAGTGGGCACACGTGATATTGGAATCAAGTATATAAAATTTAAAAGCTTTTACTCAAAAGGTTGCGGATTCATTTCACTTTATCTTTCTCTATTGCGTCACCGGTAACAGGGGAATGCTTATGAAACCGGAAAATCCTTACTAAATGTAAACTTTGTTCTTCAATCCTTTAACATAATCAAAGTGCTGTTTCGATATTGTTAGCCTTATCGGTCTTCGACGTAATGAACGCGTTTATGAAAATTATTAATACTTTTTCACCATATTTGAGTTTTGACTTATGATCTGAGCTTGCCTAAGTTCTAACTATATTATTGAGAATTTACTTGGTAAACGTGGGGATATAATTCATTGACATTTAAGTTCGATTTGTAAAGTAAACGTGAGCGTCCAAATAGGCAGAAATAAATTATTGATTACATATTATGAAAATGTGATTTAAGAAGTTCGTATGAACCTATAACATGTTCTGATAATATTCCTTGTTTGTAGACAGTTTCTTGACTCATCAAAATGTATGAAAAATGCCTATAGAATTTGTAAATTCATATTGTACTATATTAATAAATAGCTTAAATTGTTCATTGTTCATGAACAGATAAACAACATCTAAATTATTTAAATTATACCTTCTGATAAACGATAAACAGTCATACAATAGTTATCACATAAATTATCCTGACTCTAAAATATTCTATAAATAAGTTTAAAAAGAAAAAAAAACATAATTGGCCAAAACAAAAGTTTAATCTATTTTAATATTTCCACATGTTAAACCAATATAAATTTGTAGTTTTTAGAAGTTCAATAATTTTAAATGTGTTACTTTACTAGTTAACTGTCCTTAGTAAGAAGCACATAAAAGGTATGTTTTAATAAGAATTACAACAAATATATTGTAATTCGTGGCTTGCGGTTAGAGTCAGGAAATTAATCTGAGCATCACCTAATTTTGAGTGAACGGACAGACGCGCAATACCGGCATTTATATTTATACCTGGTGATGACAGCGGTGTACTATCGCTGACCCTCCCACTCTTATATATAAGACTGATTTTATAAATGCACAATAATCTGTTGAGTTTGGTGGTTTGAAAGATATAATCTCTAAATGTATGAGCTGTATTATGTATAGGTATATTGTATACCTTAAATAATATAGTATTAATTTATATTTTACAAAAAGTTACTTTACTGTACCACATTAAATATCCTTATTGTAAGATCTTATATCCGACTTATATCCTGAGAAAAATTTGATACATATGATAAAGCTTTCGAGTATATATGTATAAATTGTATGTTTAAAAAAGTACTAAGTATTCAGAAGTTATAAAGAAGTCTCCCTTGTTAGTCCAATTTATTCATTACCAAGTCTAAAAAGCTTCGAGTCAAAGATTTTCCAATTGCGAAATTTTCTTACTGTAGGTACACGTACATACGTAAAACTCATGTGTCGTTTGATCTTAGTAATCGATACTGAAACGGATCTGTCGCGACGCAAAGCGAATATTTGATAAGACCATTAAGTCGAGATAAGTTAGGTAAAAACAAATTATTGTAACATTAAGTACTTACTCGTTCACTGAGCCTTATTGCTTGTTACGTGATGATTTACGTGAATGAACTTTGCAGCATCGCTGATATTGATGACAAGGAATATTGTATCCTAATTTGTTATTATCGTAGTGTTAAGTTAGTGAGCTTGTATCGAGTTACTTCTGAATCGACTTTGAAAAGTCTGACCTTTTATGTATAATGTTAAAAACAATTGAATATTGTCCCGCAGTGAAAACAGAATGTTTAAATTAATATTAATCAAATACTTAATTGAATAAATTGGCAAATTCGAAACAACGTGATACACATAAAATAGTAGATATCTTTTGATAAGTTTATTGTTATGAGTAATATTAAAACACACACAGAGTTCTTGAAATATCGTACATACCTATTTTTGTAAGGAAAAACGAAATAAAATAATAAAACAAGTACCGTTTCTTGTTTGTTTGTGTCCAACTGTCCCATCATTATGTCCGTTAAGCCCGTTCTAAGAGGAATAAACAAATAATTACGTATCAGATGTATTTTAGGCTGGCATTTTGTATAGAAAAGCTTTCATTTTGTTATAGTCAACCAAGGTATACCTGGGTGAAAAGGGTTTTTTCCACAACCAATAATGATAATTAATTAATGCATACTTTGACACACAATTTTAGGAGTTAATTTAATATAGTCGAAGTCACCATCAAAATAGGCCAAAATAATAGGTATAAAGTTATGACACAAAATATGCACAATTTTTGTCTATCTATCAAGCTTAAACACCCAACCACTAAATCAATTTTATTGTTATAAATTTGCAGACATATTAGGTCTAGGGACATAAAACTAGAATAAAACTTGAGAGGGTTGGGATGGGGGTAGAAAATCCAATTTCAAATTAACTTCCACGCGGCCAATTTTGCGAGCAAAATCTAGTTCTTATATAACACTATGTTCTATTAAAGCTCGATGTTACGTAAATTAAACTATTGTTTATGTTCCTAAGTTTGGTCAGTCTTGTTTTACATATTAAAATCACTTTCGTTTTTTATTTGATTGCTGATTTGTTAACAAGAACGTTTAATGATATAAATGTTATGCGATTTGTAATATATAATTAATTTAGATTTATAGGGCATCGATGTTTTACTATGAAGTGAAGGATTATAGCTTACATTGAAAGATCTTACTATTCAATTGCTCAGGTTTATATTCAGATTGTTAATTTTGGTATAATTATTAAGTATTTACGTAAAAAAGTATAAATAGAAATTTAAATGAATAATTTAAGACGGCAAAATTACATAAATATATGTATGTATATTAAATTACACTTTATATAATTTTTATAATCAAAATTTCAAATAAAATAAATAGATGAATAGAATAAAAGGTAAACTTAATTGTGTTGTATATCAAATACGATAAAATACGAAAATAAAATGGCAACCAACATTATGGAATATTTTAAACATTCCTATCAAAACCACTTTTTTAGATTACTATAGAGGACATAATATAGAATAATCATATTAATATGTCTAGATTTAGCCATACATGGTCGATGGAAACATTAATATTACTTATAAGGGATGTCATAGATTGGTATTTCACGCCTTTCCAACCGTGTCATTCAATTAATTTAACATCTCTATAGGAGCTCGTTATTATAGTAATTGCTTCTTTAGCTCATTGAATTGAGAGGCGGTTGAGACAAAGTACCTTTTTAAGAAAAGGTGATCGATATGTTTTACATGAAAATTCAATAATTTATACGCGCGTGTGAAAGTGTCCAGTCAGATCATTGTTTTCACCAAAGACGAATTCGGACGGGTGTCATTAAAATCATAATTCTCGTATGGCCCGAAGGCCGAATCTTAGGAAGAGTCAGGGAGAGAGGTGTAGACGATCTAGCGGTATATAAGCGTTCAGAACGAAGTACAGAGCATCATACAACCACGAGACCTCCGCGAGTCAACATGAAAGCGTTCTTGGTAGGTATTCGTGTGCAGTGAAAGTGATCTGTGACCTGTGTGTGACCCGCTCGGAAGTCGGGCTTCCTTGTGGGGTGTGAGTCAGTGCACGCCGCAGCCTCTCCACTTCAGCTGCGTTCTCACGATTGTCACCCGAACAATCTCCTGCGATAGTGATACATCTCGAGCGGAAGCATGCATTGCAAATCACTTTCTTTAACTACGCGATACAAATATTTGGACTTAACATTTAACGTGTTTTATTGTGCTTCAGGTTTTAGCAGCCGTTGCGGCGATCGGCTCGGCGAGGCCCGAGGCGGGATATAGTTACAATGCGCCTGGCGGCGGACATGGCGGCGGCATCGGTGGAGGTCTCGGAGGAGGTCACGGCATCGGTGGAGGCTTCGGAGGAGGTCATGGCGGAGGATTTTCCTCAGGCGGTCTGAGCTCCAGCAGCTTCGGCGTTGGAGGCGGTATCGGAGGAGGCGTCGGTGGAGGACTCGGAGGAGGCTTCTCTTCAGGTGGCTTCTCTTCAGGTGGCTTCTCGTCCGGTGGATTCTCGTCCGGAGGCGGCGGCGGTTTCGGAGGCGGCTTCGGCGGCGGCCCCATCGTCCAGAAACACATCTACGTCCACGTCCCACCCCCAGAACCTGAAGAACAACGCCCACAAATCATCTCCGGTGGTGCCATCCCCCAGAAACACTACAAGATCATCTTCATCAAGGCCCCAGCACCTCCCGCCCCCGTCGCGCCCATCATCCCCGCTCAAGCTCAAAACGAAGAGAAGACCCTCGTCTACGTGTTGGTCAAGAAACCCGACGAACAACCCGACATCACCATCCCCACCGCTGCCCCAACCCAACCCTCAAAACCCGAAGTTTACTTCATCAAGTACAAGACCCAGAAGGAAGGTGGTTCCATCGGTGGTGGCGCTATTGGCGGTGGTATTGGATCTGGAATTGGCGGTGGTATTGGATCTGGAATTGGCGGTGGTATTGGATCTGGAATTGGCGGTGGTATTGGATCTGGAATTGGCGGCGGTGTTTCTGGCGGTAGCATCGGCGGTGGTCTCTCCCTTGGCGGTGGTCACGGTGGCAGCATCGGCGGCGGACACGGTGGTAGCATCAGCGGCGGCAGCATTGGCGGTGGCATCATCTCCGGAGGACACGGCTCCTCAGGAGTCAGCACCTCGTACGGGCCCCCCGGCCAGTCTGGCCCCTACTAAACGCATCGAGCGTGCCCCATGTGATACCTGCATAGCCGTCGACAAATCTAGTTCTAAGTAGAGAAAAAATTACGGTGCCTAAATGTATTTATGTAAATAGTAATTTTAATGTCTAATTATAGCTGTATTATAAATATTTTTGCATAAAAATATCGATAAAGAAACGTATTTATTCTTTCATTTCACCTTAACCATAAAATCACGAATGATTTCCATACACAAATATTGAATAGTTAAACAACACCTGCATATGAAAACAATGTCTGAAAGCATATTTGTGTTTCTACAGATAAGCTAGGCGTCACACATCCTTACAATCCATTAACACATCTCTCTGACAGGTGCCTATGACTTGTAGAAAGTACGATCACAAGAGTGGGCGATCGGTTGCGTAAGAGCCAGCATCATGACCCCTCGTTGCATAACAAAAAGAAGCTCCACGTTTCAACACACATAGTATAATAAGTAAGAGCTAAATTTTTATTACGTAAATTGACACCCATTCTAAACTATTCAGTTGCGTAAACCTTGACATTTAAGATTTCCCTTTTTATATAAATTAGCAGAATTTACCGTAAGTGGTCGGGAAAGTTTGTAGCGACATGATTATTGGTAAAATAAATAATGTATTTTTATTCCATAACTAAAAAAAATATTAATTGAAGGGTTATTTGCTTAAGGTTCGTACAATAAAGTTCATTGAACTTGCTCGATTTACGATGAACGTGTGATGTAATGGGTAAACTTAAGTTTTGACCAACACATTAGCGGTGATTTACAGATGTTGAATACATAATTTTTAAACGGCATTACTTTATTTAAATATAAAGAATACATTATACGGGTTTATTTTTATCTTATACTATTTTCTTATATCTTTGCAATTTTTCAAAGTACCTACATGAAATTCACTCATGTCATAATCTACTAAAACAGAAAAATATGAGTAAATAAGAAATACACCATCTTTACAAATTTATAATACAATAAAATATGCATTACCTTAATTGCACAATGAAGTGAAGAAATCCGTATTTCTCAACGATGACCATACACTGGATATTTGTAACAATTCACTCATTACGCAACATCCGTTGTGTTTTGAACTTAAGATATATCTCTGATCTATATTAGGTATAATCATTCATAAAATGTATATAAGTGAACACGTATTCTAATTAAAAGGGAACAGCGGTTGAATACGGCATCCTAATTAGCTTTCGTTCAATCTCGTATATCTTGTTACTGCGTTTCTAGAACAAAATAAACAAACTCAGTCTTGTACTATTTAATACGTATACATATAAAAAATAAACCGAAAGATTTATGTAAAAGAAAGCATTTTGGTATATTTTTGGTAACTTAACGGTTTAATTGAAGTGATATTGTACGAGTGTTAAAACCATCCGATGTAAATATATTCATATAACAAATTGTGAAATATATAATAAATTACAAACAAACAATATCTTCCCCATAACTACTCCTATTAACCTTTCCTCTGATCGTTCGATGCGACGACCATTAATCAAACTGTCGTCTATATTTACGCATCATACACTGTTATTACATTATGTCAAATATCATTATTTACTGAGTTATTATGCTTAACGACTCTATTTTATGCGAAGTTGAAATTCAACTGTCCCCATGCTTTTGTTCGAGCTTTTCTGATTGTGTCGGTTGAAGTAAGCTCAGCTCTGCTACAGTTATGGAACCCTGGTACCAAAAGACCTTTTTAACTTTCAGTTACGTGAGAAATCAGTCTACTTTTATTTTTTTAGCAGTCAGGGAGTGAGTGTGTTTGTTTTTGTCAATGATAAGGACGATAAATAATAAGATGATGAAAATCTTAATTTTTATGGGAATTCATTGCATTTGTTAGAATGTATTCTTCAATATGCCTTCATTAACTAAATTGTTATTAAATTAAGCAAACATTTCATACAAAAAAAAGTATTTTTAAGTAAAAAAGAAAATCCGAAATGTCTTAAAGTACCAGGAGAGCATAAGCAGTGAGGTAATGTTAGAACGAGCGAAAGCATCGTATGACGCGAGCACTCTCACTCTCGTTGGCGACCCGTGACAAAACCTGTACGCATTTCGGACTGATCAAGGATTTTAAATTTTACCGTGAGGTAAAGAAAGTTCAAAATTCATAGTATCTGATTACATAATGGGACCGGTCTGGTTTCAGTTCGTATTTACATACATGTTACGTAATAAAACAACGCGTAGGAAACGAAATCGACGTATTGTCTCTCTTTTATTGATTTAAACTTTTTCGGAAGTCTTACGTATTCAGAACTTTCGATCAGATTAAAACCTTACGTTACATATATGCAAATTTTCATGTTTTAAGAAGTGGTCAACTGTCCTAATTATTGATTACATAATATTTCATCCTATATTATTTGAATGTCCACTCTATTGTTGATTTACCGGTTATTGATTTTACGTTTATTATTTACCGCGATAGAGAAACGAGAGATTATAATGAATGACAATCGTAGAGAATCAGCACCGTGACGTATTAAACACATTTGACGTATAACATTTCCGTGATGACGTGAATTTTAATCCGTGATAACACCATTATTTCTATATTAGTTCTAGCGCAGCTGAATATTATCAGTAAATTTCCGATACAATAAAGATAAGACCTTTATTTATTATGCAATAATAACACAAAAACATGTGGGAAAGCTAATAGTTAATAGACTAAAAGATTTGAATATTTAAGTATGTGAATGTAGTTTCAAACAATATTATACTCTCACATACGGAAGATGCGTAGTTGCAAGTTTCTCCACCGGTCGAAGTTATGTCTGGTGTCAGCAAACTCTTAATGAATATTAAATATTTTAATGATTCCATTTAGGTGAAATTATGAAATTTAAATTTCTAAATTTATTTTATATTATTCTTAATGCTTATTTTTATACTTATATTATTAAATGTTGGGAGGTATATCTGGGATCTAATGAGCTTGATAAAATCGCGCATTTGTGATTTTCATAGGCGAAAAGTAAAAAAAAAAACTATTTTAATGTCCGATCACCTCGTGCGCACCAAAACGCCTGACGATAGGACGCAAATAAATACCCATTATTAAAACTTGCGCGAATAACAATGCAATGGTTTTAAGACCAAATTATGGACAACAAAACAAACACTATAACATTATTATGTGTATAGTATGGTGTAATAAGCATGTAATGTCCGTAACAGACGCAGATAAGAGCTCGCGTGTCACTATTGTATTACTTTTTCCGGGGTCTAGATGCGTTCTTATTAATTCTTCTAACTTAGCAACAGTGAAAGCATCTGCTTTGTCATAGATGTGAAATGAAAAATACGTTTTTAATTTTATCCAAAAATTTCGTTGTATTTTTCTAGAGATCAATATTGTGATATAGAATATTTATGTCATTGCATGTTGCACGTTTCAACCTCCTTATACATATCATAAATCATATTTCAGTGTTAAGATTATTAGATAATAATGACTAATAATAAGAGATATAAACTTATAGGTTACTTGCAACAGAGCAGTTCTGTTTTTACGCATAAAAATCGCGAATATTTATTGTATATCTCATACATTTATTGTATACAATTGTCAAATAGGAGATGCAAGAAAGCGGATCTTTTATCCTTTATTTCAAGCACGTCTGCGGCGCCCATTCAAATGTTTTGTACGTAAACCGCAAAACATATTGTTACCATGTACTACAACGCATGTAGGTACATTTAGAAATACAGTCATTATACCACTTTCCTCAGCCATTGAGACATTGTTTAAACTTCACTGAAAAGAAATAATATTTTTATGTTATACCGGGCAACCGTTTCTCATATACTAATAGCCACACAATTGTTAAGCTTCTCTTCGTCTCTCTTCATACGCTAGTAACATATTTGTAAGATAATTGAGGAAATTGCTTGAATTTGCGAATGGCCATAAGATGACATAGTCATCAAGTTACATAAACAGACATTTACTTATATATATTTTATAATAATCCAATAAAAATAAACATTAATCCTCACAATATCCTTAATCTAATGTCGGTCCCTTTTTCGTTAGAACATAACAGTAATAAAAAGTAAATTTTAATACGAATTCCTCTTTTGTAAAATCAATATAAAACTCGTGGGTTTATTTTTGTTAATACTTTGTTGAAAAACACTGCATAACTCAGGAACCGAAATTTTATCGTAAAACAATATTCATATTCGAATTTACATTTTTCGTTAGCATAACATAAAAGTTGTTGGAGAATAATTTTATGTCGCAATACCAAGATCGAGTATGTGTCGTTATTAATGATAAACTTTTAGAGATATTAGAAAACCATTGTTTTTTGTGTAATACAAATTTTATGTTTTACTTAAAAATAGTGACAAATGTGACGACTTTCTAGCAAAAAATATTCTCAAAATCGCTGAAACGACTTTGAAAATACTATTTAATATATATGATAATAACATAAACAACTATAATTCAATTCAATTTTGATATGCTTTTATCGAGTTTTTAATAAAAATAATATTCAGACGATGTAAGCTGAAACTGATTAACTCTCGTAATTTTTTTGAAAAATTGACATTTTTATTTCATTTCCCCCATTTAAATTCATTGTTCTTATTAAATAAGAACAATGAAAACAAATGTAATATGAAAAGAAAAGTACATTTCCAGTGCGATCATCGAACCAGCGCTAAGAGAAGTAGGTACTACTGCTATACCAAGCGCTCGTCTTATAAATAAAAATAAGGTTTCACAATATTGGATGTGACCAAGCTTTCATGATGGTTCCAATAAATACCGAAAGCCAAAGGGCAAGTGAATGGCACCGATCTAGATATTTATACCTTATTTGGTCATACTTATGTCCAATGCATTCGTAATAGTTGTAAGACTTGAACTTAGATCGCCCTAATTGGTCCGAAGATTACACATGCTAATTGCGATCTAAATTCTTTGAAGCATCTCGGTATAGACTTGTCTACAACTTTGATGGATATAATTGGATTGAGATATTTTTAAAACGCATTGAGTTTAATTTATATTTAATCATAGTATGTCGAGGGTAGCTAGTTGTCGCCCTCAGTGCTGGGTTAAGTGCCAGCTCAGCACAGCACCCACATTTATTACTTTCCCACGCAAGAATGTAATTGTTAGTTTTCTAGTGAGTAGTAAGCATATTCATTGTTTAACATTTATTTAAATTCTGTAATTTTCAACACTCACGAATGAATCTCCAAATCGATCGCATGATTAAATTTAAGTTAATTTTAATTAGTTTTTATTTTTTAAAACACTATCCGCCGCTCCCGAAGTTTTAACTAGCTTGAGCATTCTTAAAACCTATTTATACGAATCTCAAACGAGATTTTTTTTCTTGACCAATGCTATGCCCGGTGTAGATAATAATAATATATTAAAAATGAATTTGTCAGTTTAAAAACAATTTATCTTTATACCAGAGCATCCAGACATCTTGCATACTATTACCGCTGCTTATAAATATTTGAAGGTAAAAGAATATATAGAACGCCAAAAAAAAAACAAACAAAGAGAGAGGAGCTAAGATTCCGTCTTATACTGTAGAAGCATTAAGGACTTATAGCTAATTTCTTGACTTCCACGTGGAGATAGGTGGAAACACCCTAACGCAAGTCGCTCCAATTCACTCTACGGCTTAGATCGACCACCTACAAAAGATTAGCTATAGCCTTATTTCAATAATATAAAGTCCAATTTCCCACGATAATAAGTACATGATATGAAACTAATTACCATTGAAACAAATTCAGGTATCAATTGTTCTCCAGTTCTTATGCTGTCTGTGCATAAGGTTGAAATTGCTTATGTTATTATGAAAATATTGAATATTAAAATTTGTTTTTCCGTGTGAACGGCTAGTTGGTAAATCACGTTTTACGTAAACTTTACGTCATTGGGGTCGCGCGTTGTGACCTATGACATATTTATCCATATTTTTTTGCAAATTTAAAACATTTCCGGAGTATTACACAGTACCACCTAGTCTAGATTTAGCAAGAACTTTCTTGTGAATTAATTTTATATACGAACAGACTATTAAGCCAATCGAAGTTAATGGTCATTGTATTAAAAATCGCTATCTTGCGCTTCAAGATAGGCGAGTCACACGATGCAATTTTGAAAGCTTGCAAAAAACCAGTTCATATCGTTTTGTATGTCGTCATACAACAAAAAAGGCAAGACGGTTATAAAACCTAATTTGCGTGGGGACTAAAGTACAGCCTAATCTTTTTACTGCCGCAATATTTCGCAAATCACGATGCGTTCTGGCGACTGGTACGGCTATTGGGCAATATATGATCGAGATAACTATCTTATTAAATCTTCACTACTGTGTACCGTTTCACGTTGTCTTGCTTTGATGGACGTGATGATTGGGCAAGGCCTTTGGCGAGCTTTAACACTTGTAGGCAATTTTTGGCATTGTAAAGTTTGAATACTAAGATCAAATAACCTGTATTTTTTTCACCTATTTATTATGAGGCTTCTTGACTAGTATCAATTTTAGAAAAGAAATCTCAAATTATTTCTCTCAATATACATATGCTATTATTGTTTCAGGAACGAGGAAAATTGTACCAGAGGTCAGGTGGAAGAAAGCCCACTCTACGTTCATAAGGAATTTGTGGTAACTATTTTTAGATAATACCAAACCATTTACAGAAATGTCTTTCACAAAATGTGTCTCATTTAAGAGATCAAATATTAAGCTCTTTTTGCTTTACATTTACATAGTTTATTTATACTAATTAATAATACGAAAAATATATTTCGCTTCGACTTTATTACTTCGACGAATTTTACCATCATCTAAAAAATATCTCGTATATATATTTAATATGTAACCTATATAATTTCTGTCATATAGCCAGGAGATGGAAACGATGAATGGGAAGTGAACAGATCTCGTGTCCATCTTGGCGCCCTAATCGGCAGTGGAGCGTTTGGCAGAGTACATCTGGCCCATCTGGACATGTCAGGTGGAGAAACAATCACTGTTGCAGCCAAAATGCTCACAGGTGGGTCAAAAAGTTGCCTATCTACAAATGACTAGTATTTTAACGATGTAAGGTTAGTTGTTTTTGTCCAGTTTCTGGGCTCACTTGTGCTTAGATTTCACGGCTTATATCAGTAAAATCTAAGCGTAAGTTCAGGAACGTGGAATTATAATTGAAATACTAATATAAGAATAAAATCTTAATCAGGTTATTGATACCATTGTAAGAACTGTGATGACAAATACATTTAAAAAGAAAAGGCTTTATCATTTTGATTGTTTTTTTTAACGGATTAGAAAGACGACTATCCTGAACAACCAAAATGATTAGACTGTTTTATGTGAAAAAATAGAGCACGACAGAGACGCAGTACACGCTAATAACTAAATAAATATAGGAAGCTTATTTGATTTCAATTCAGTTCTCATGTAAAGGAACAAGTTCTCGATTCGATGCTATCTCGCTTATTGCATAAAACATTGTTTTTTAAATCATAGCCATATAAACCCTGGAAGTTAGTTTACATCAAACAAAAGTTATAGCATTTTATAATGCAGTCGTTTGGTCTTTATTGATATAATACATGTGTTATATATATGGTTACTTATCTTCTGAGGATATATGGATATTTGGTGTTCTTACATGCAAAAATACTGAGTGAATTTGATTGGAGTTTAGCATTGAGATAAAAAATAAAAGGTACATAGTAGACTTTTATGAAAATTACGTTCTACTGACAGTAACTATCTTGAGAAAAACCTTGTTGAGCCCGTAAAATATTGGGAAATAATGTGAGTTTTCTTGTATATTGTTTTACTCATTCAGGTTAAATAGCCCAGTCCGTGTCAAGGGCGCGCCATGGGAATAATTACTGCACTCTTTGCCATAGAATTACCATCATTTAAAACAATATAGGTATTCTGCATATTTCTCATATTACACTGAGAGTTGCTTAAAAGTTAAACGTCTTCATAATGATTTTCAAAAGGAACCTATGGTTTATTTTCAAGATTTAATGATCTTGACTTATAATATACATGCGATAGTATGTGAGCGTGTTATGACTTATTCGCGTAAAACCTACTAATAAATTTGGCGGAAATTAAACATGCAGATAAATAAGACATGATGACACTTTATCGGAAATATAACAGTCAGATATAACAGTCGAACAGAATAACAAATAATCAGATGTTAATTATATTTCCACACATTCAATATATTTAAAAAAATGGGAAAAGATAAAAATTAAACATAAATCACTTGCCACCTCCACAGCAATAGATCTGAAATGAAACTTATACACGATTCATTTACTTGTCACATTTGCATATGGAAAGATTGATTGTTCTCTCACAACAGAGGCATACCATACCGCCTAATGAATGAACAATTACAATTAGCTTACATAAGGATTTGAAAGTATTCAACTGGAAATTTTAACTAAAGCTTTGCTCTATGCCCATTAGTATGTTTAACAATAGACTTAGTGGCGAGAAAGTGAATAAGTTTTAAATTCTATTATGTAGCTATATTAATATTAATATAGGTAGGTTAGCTCGTATACAGCCAGATAATACTTTCTTGGTACTCTACTGCAATGTGGAACCAATCAATTAATTTAAAAAATAATTTTAATTTTAATTACCATCCACCCTTAAGATTTTGATGTGGTATACTTTTATTCACCAATGAAACAAAATCGATCATATGCTACAGATAAGCAATTTGTATAACTATAGCAATGATTTCGTATATACAATATACATACAATTATTCCTTACAGATAACGCATCAGGCGAGGAGATGCAAGACTTCCTCCGCGAGATTGCTATGTTGAAGCATGTAGGCGAACACAAACATGTGATACGCCTTGTAGGATGCTGTACTCGACGGGCGCCGTTAATCGCATTGCTAGAACATGCTCCTAGGGGCGATCTTCTAACACTCTTGCGATCTGCTCGAGGCAAGAGAAACGTGGACCTACAGAAGATTAGTATAAAGACTGATAGCAATGTCAACGGACGACCCTCTGAAGCTGACAGTAAGCCCTACCCTTACTCCTAACAATCACGATGTTATATCATAAATAACCACAACAATATAATAACAAATAACAACTTCGTCAGCATCAATAAGCTTATTCAACTTGAGTTTGAATTCTCTAAGGCGCAAAATCTTTACAAGTAATTCAAATTTCTAAATACAAAGCTAGACTCTTATTACAGACAGTACATAGGTATATCAAAATGTATATTTTTTATAATTAATTATTTTGCAATTCCATAATGTATAATAAAGGTATTTAATAATAATATTAATGTCAAATTTACTTTTTCACGCCTACATAGGTGATCCCTAAAGACCCAAACTACTGATCAATTTTTTTTAGCTGAGTATACAAATTTGAGCGACTCTGATCCTCCATTAGAAGAGATAGGAGACGCGAAAGTGTACATAGATTCAGATCAAGAGGATGTCAGTAAGCATCATTATGTGGCCGAACCAGCGTTACACCTGGATAGTGCTACTATGAGGGACTATGCGTTACAAGTTGCTTTGGGCATGCAACATTTAGAAGCTCGAGGGATTACGCATAGGTAAGTTAAGTGAAGATAGAAAATAGTAGTCTCAGTAGAATATTGAACCAGTCGTTAGTATGCCAAAGATATCCACTTCATATCAAAAATATATAAAACGTTCAAAGGAATAGATTTAAAAGGTGTATTTAATAATATTCATAAATACTTATACAATACTTGTCTAAAAAGAATAACGTTGTAACCCTGAGCATATTAAATAAAAATATTGAGATCACCTCAACACAATCCATTTTCAAGTCTCGCTATCTCTTTCCATAAACAAGATATTGATTCGTTGAACCGGCTTTAGCTCTTAAAATAGATCTTTTCATTCTTTTAACATTACACATTTTCAATGACAAACAAAGGAGATAAAGGAAAATAGAAAACATATATACCAAATTTTGGTACCTTACATACGTCATTAGCAATAATAATTAATTGTTTATCTAATGAAATTAATAACAACTAGCAATGCATATTTTCTCAATATTTTCTAATTTGTTACCAACCTGTTGAATGATACATTTCTGTCTAGCACTCTGTTAGCTAGGTGTACCTAGTGCTTTGTTCCCAAAATATTCCCTGGAAAAACGAGACATTTTCTGGGAATTCATGTCAACAGCCTTCCCCGGGCAACGGGGGACCTCGCTCTCCCGGCGGCAATTTAATTATGAACAACTCGATTTTATTCGAAAAACCTAATTGTTGTGGTATTTTTCAGATATAAAATTGATTAACGTTTTTTTTCTTTGCACAATGTTGACGCCTGTTAAAAATTTATTGCAATAACGCTACTTTACACTTTGGCTACTCTCGAATTAAAATTTAGCAGAAATCTATGACTAATTTGTTATTTAAAAATTTTATTAATAATGGTAATAGCTTTATATAGATTTAATATTTAAAAAATGTCGAATTCATTGAATTTAAAACAGGTCAATAAAGATTTTTGGATATTTTATATTAAAAATATTACATAGTAATTTTCAGACCTCTTGTTCTGTGAATAAGATCTCGTGGCAAAATTGACCGAGTCGAATTGAGGCTTTGACAACGCCCGAGGTTGGTTGCCTAGCAACCGTCGCCAGGCAGAACCCAGACAAGCTAACCGTCTGCGATAATTATTACTCTGCCCGCCGAAGTTTAAGTAAAAATTGGAAATTATATGAATATTTATGAACTACGCAGTTGTCAGGTGGAGAGACAAATATTTTTTATAAAATGACATATTAATTTGATGAGGCCCGTAATTTTTTAAGAAATATCTCTATATTTTACGGAAACTTTTATAAAGATTATATGTATAAAATAATTTTTCTGCTAAGCCTTTATTTCAACGGTATTCATATCTTTAAAAAGGGACATCGGAATTGATGAATTCTCTAATCTCTTGTATTCATTCGACCTACCGTGGCGACAAAAGCTCCTATTCAATTTTGTTACTCTGGTAACTTTTGCTTAAGGAATCAACCGCAGTATCCTTCTATTAGATCATTGACAAATTTAATTTCGGGTAATCAAAGGAAGTACCATTTTGATTGCAATACTTTGATGAAAAAGAATACTTAGGTATCGTACATATAGAAATAGGATGTACTAGTTGGGAATATATATTTTTAATGTACGATTTCCTTTCTATCCGATTAAGATGATCCTTTTTAGCGCACGAACTAAGATTCACTTAACTATTTAATTTATTAATAAGCCACTACACAATTTATATTGTTTATTATTTAACTAGTCCTCCATTCAAACGCGGATGGCAATATTCTCAAGCAACAAAAACATGAATAAATTATTACTTGGTCCAGTTGAAATTTACTAGGGCAATGTACTTAAGAGAATCGGAGAATAATTAACTTGTTTCGAACATCATTAAGTTTGAAACAGTGTTTCTAAAATAACCACAACAAAGTTGCCGAAAGCAAATTCTGAACACATTGTTTGATATTTCATTGTTAACAAAATTATGCTATGTTTGTTGCTATTATTCTAAACATCCTTTTCGAAAGACCCCATATTCATAAATGGCAAAGTTAGTATAATGTTGATGTAGAATACAATATTCAGAAACCTTTAGTAAAACAATAAACATTTGGTTATTATTGTTCATATGAATTTGCTACATTATATTAAAATTCATATACTTAGGTACTTAGGTACGGTTCCCAAGGCTTTTATGGTTAAACAAAACTTAGCGATGGTGTCGGTAGATAACTTTATATCTACCGATACCATAAACATATAGTAAACCTAGCCAATCTAACTAGGCATTTCAGGTAGATGGGCTAAGTTCTGAGCTAAAGTATTTTTTTTTCTTTCAATATAATAAGATAGATATATAAGAATTTAACGTATTGAAAAAGAAAATCTTAATCGGTCGTTAATGTCAGTTGTATCAAGATCTGGACTTCAAAAGAACACCATAATTATATTTATATTGAAATATGTTACTTCTTACAGAGATCTGGCAGCTCGTAATATATTAATGGACGGCGCTGGAGTGCTAAAGGTTGCAGATTTTGGTCTATCGAGATCTGGAATCTACGTCCATACCAGATCAAGACCAGTGCCACTAAGGTGGTTAGCCCCAGAAGCGATTTTCACTTCTCAGTATAGCAGTTCTACAGATGTATGGGCATTTGCAGTACTGTTATGGGAAATTGCTACGCTTGGTAAGTTCTTTAGCTCCTCTATATTTTATAATATTAGGTTCCAAAAATATGTTATGGCTACCTTTGGTTTTACGATTTTTAAGACTACCCCAAAACTATGTTATAATCAGAAAAATTCAAAATGTAGCCACAACAAAAATTACGCGTATTAATGATCTAATTTCATTGCAGGGGGATTTCCTTACGCCGAGTTCAGTAATCGGGAACTACCCTCGTACCTGACTACGGGCGGTCGTCTCCCAAAGCCTGCGAGAGCTTCTCCCAGACTTTACCAGCTAATGACTGAATGCTGGTCAGACGACCCCAACATTCGGCCGACATTTACGCAAATCGTAGATAGATTAACAGTGCAAAATCAACTATACGTTGACCTGGACTGTGTGTTTCCCCCCGTGGAAGAAAACTTTGCTGAACTAAGTGATATAAAAGACTTCGCTTTAGACAGTGACGGTTCTTACCGGTGACTTAAAGACTGAATTATTTAATTGTTGTTAATGCTATTGTTTATTAGTAAATTTATGTCGATGCACATGTGTTTTATAATTCCTAAATATTCCGTTAATTAATGCTAAAACTGACAATGCTAATAATGCTAGTCATTCGTAAAAACGAAAATGATAAAGCTTTTAGATTTTAACTCAGCTAGCTCATATATAATATGTCGGCAACAATGGTGTTTTATACCAACGTAAGGACAAAAACAGTACACGTGTCGACATATGTTAAGCCGCAAAGCCACGCGATTCCTTTTTTATTAAGCGTCATTGTGATTTATATTACGATTTCATAGAACATACCCCCTCGGTACTTAACAAGAAATACCATACAACAACCCCCTTTATACACGTGCCTTGTAAGGAATAATGTTATCATGATTTTAAATAAATAATTGAATACAATTAGGATTGGAATATTGATATAAGTCACAACACCTGAAAGAAACATTACATCGTGTTTAGCTGTCTTCATAAAAGTAAAACTATCGTCAGTCTTCTATTTTTTTTTAATCAAATTTCGATATTCTGAAAGTTGATAGCTGAAAAACTACGAAATTCATGCAATCTTATGTTCGATATCAATAGTCATAAAAACGACGCTCAATTTATTTTGAATTTAAAAATTTTCATTCGCAAATTAATTATTTTCTGGAGAGCAGCGGATGTTAACTACAAAAACAACAAAAACATGAAAGAGAAAATATTCAAAGGAGATCCGAGCGAACAAACAAAGTATGTTATCCATTTTTTAAACCAACGTTAGGGGCTTTTATTATAATTAAGTAAAATGAACAGAATAAATATTTTAAATTTATACTTTTTACTTGCTGCGAAACAAATATAATATTATCCTGAAATTTGAACCTTCCTAAATCAGCCCTTTGAATATTTTTAATGTTAATATAGTTCTTGATTTTTTACATTAATTGAATTTGTTACAGTGCCCACAAGTAGAACTCATATTTTGCTAGTTATATTTACAACGTTACACATAGTCCTTGCAAGATGGCCAAATCCAAAGAACGATTCGTTAATATTTATCGCGAATCCCGTAGAGGCAGATATGCCTGGCCACTGGATGCCTTTGAGCATCATAAAAATAATGCTTGGAGGAACTACACCAAAAGTCGCCAAACAAAAGCTGCTGTTGAGACCTGTACCTGCATCAACTACTACTACAACTACGACAGAGGCTACGACAGAAGAAACAACAACGCCACCTACAACATCTCCAGAGCCTTTACCACCTCCGCCGACTACAACAACCACGACAACAACAACGACGACAACAACAACGCCAGCTCCACCACCACCAGCGCCGCCACCTGAATCACCACCACCTACAACAACACCGGCTATAACAACAACAACAACAACAACACCCACAACCACAACAACACCTACAACCACAACAACACCTACAACCACAACACCTACAACCACAACAACACCTACAACTACAACCACACCAACAACAACAACAACACCTACAACTACAACCACACCTACAACTACAACTACACCAACAACTACAACCACACCAACAACAACGACTACAACAACAACTACGACTACGACAACAACAACTACTACTACAACGACGCCGAAACCAACTACAACAAAGAGGAAAGGCCCAAATCGCAACCCAAAACCAGCTACGGATGCACACGAAAATTTGAATGCTTAAGAAAAACGCGTGTTATAATGTTTTTTATAGACATTGTATTAAATATATAGCACTAGGTATCAGAAAGAGCCTTCCTTAGCGAACTCAAAAATATGAATTCAGTTAGAAAGTTATTATTAGATATTAAGAGCATTTCCCATCCCGTCATTTAATTATTTATGATACATAATACACAAAAGCAACATAAGATGACATGGTATTTTTTAGACCAACTTTTTGAGAGTAATTATGATAACACACATAAAACTTCGCAAGTAAATTTGCTGTAAGAAGACTTGTTTTTAACTAGCTGTCTCAAGGTCTCTCTTAAAGTTGGAAAGGAGAAATTATAAGTTTAGCGATATAATATTCCTTGCAATGTATGGGACAGGACTAAAGGTCACTATAATATTACTATTACAAACAGGTCTTTTATAACTAAATTGACAAATAACGCCATCTGTTTCTATTTGATTGAATCTGTTACGTCAACTCACCTGTGCCCAAGCTTATATTAAAAGCTCAACTTAGCGCTGATCTCTGTTTAAAATAACGCCATCTTGTATTAAATTAGGGAACCAACATGAAAATTAATAATAGCACTAAGTTAATGTTCCTAATTATACCTAAACGCCAATAGTTTCTATATAGGTCTATCGACAAAAACTAAAACTATATAGTTTTTTTGAACGCTATAATATCTGTGTTTTAGGACTGAGATTCAAATTTCTTTTGTTACGGATTCGCGACCACTTCAAGGCTATTGGGATCCCAATCCTTTGAAATAATCATTTAAATTATTATCATACTCGATTATTAAATACCTAAGTATTAAATACGTATTTTTCTTAAATTCTTACTATTCATTACTACGTAAGCACCTTAATAGTATAGAATACAGGTAAACACTTAACTACCTTAATTACGGAACTAAAACATATCGAGTATAACTAGTCTAGTCATGTTAAGACATGTCTCCTGAATAGTTTAAAAAAGGTACTTAAAATGAAGTGCCACCCAGTTATTAGCACATAAATCCGAACTATTGTGTGTTAAGCCCTTATCTCTATCTGATAAGCAGGCGCCGGTCAACGTGCGGCCATACAGCGAGCGATAAGCGATAATATTAATAAAGGGATCACTTTATTACTTCTAGATACTGTTTTGAATGAATTAATGATCAGCCGTTATTTAATACTTTCCCAATACATAAAAATACTATTTAATAAGTAGTTACTAAGACAAACGGATTTTTTTCTGTTTACAGCTATAGAAAACCTAGATATTTAATGGCAATATTTAATATTGCGTGGAGAAATACATATGGAACGCAGGGATATTTCAACCTCTAGGGCAGTTAAAGATTGTGTGCTTTAGCTAACGGTGTTTTCTCACCTCACGACATAACATACGACATACTCATGGTAACCTTAAAGACTTTTTCAAGTATAGGTCGCGTCACGAATCTTTAGCGCTGAATGAAACCTGCGCAGAAGTCAAAAATAATGTATCGAGGGGACGGCAAGGCGCGGGGGGCGCGTGATCGTCGGGTGCGCGAGCGTTGATTGGTTCCCCAGTCGTGTTGTCTTTCTCGTACCAATACGTCAATTACGAGCGCGATTCTACCGATGCGCAGCTATTCTCGTCCAGCGCTAAACATTCATGACGCGACCTATAAATAGCGTCAGCCACACATGTATTTACTTGTCATTAAAGATAAAAGATTAAAACGCTTATCTAGTGGCGTCGTATTAAAGATACTCGTTTCGTAGAATTTCACCCGTATAATTAAGCTTTACAGTGGGAATTTCAAAAATTCCTTTGTTTCATTGTCTAAACGAGCAATCCTGGGACAAAAGACTCAAGTACTTCGTCATGTTAAGACAATATTAATGATAAAATTGACTACTTAAATGATCCCGTTACAATTTTTCGGCGCGCATACCTTATATTGTTATGTTCCTTGGCGCCAAGCTTAGATAACATAGGTACCTACACATAGTTATGACAAAACGATTATGAATAGTAAAACAGGTAAATTACTATTAGTAAAAATTTAGTAATAATACCTGAATTATTACTTAAAATGTCTATGGTAATTAATATAAACAAAACACAATAATTTTTTAACAAAAAACAAGATCACAAAATTATTCATTATCACAGCTATGATATATTTCAGTTTTAAGATTTTTTATTTGTTAAAACTGTAATTGTTATTTAGTTGACTTTTTATACCTATATAAGTATATATAATAATATAATAAGTCAGTATAATTTTTCGTACGCCAAATAATAACGTCCGCTATAAATTTATAGTAAATTCTTGAACATTGTATGCTCATTATGTTCCGATCATGTTAAAGCTATTAAACCTTATTAATAAACAAGTCCCTGGCATTCTGGCCCAGACAAAGGCTGGCTGTATAGATTCTGCTTTTTTTTCTTTTTTACTCTCATTAAGTTTCGGTACGCGTGCGCTGTTCCATTCGGCCTCTGTTTCAATTCGAAATTCGAATTCGTTTTTTGTTTTATTGCTTCGCTTTTGATGACTTTTAGGGCATAGCATAGCTTTGGAATTGACTTTTTAAAGACTTATTTTTTATATGGCTTCGCGCGCGTAGTCATTATTCGTTATATTTCAGGTTAATGTTACATATGTATGTAACATGGTTGGTTATAGGCATGTGCCTATAACCATTTACAATTTAATATTTTAAAAATGTATATTCAAAAAACTCTTCACCCTAATATAATACATATTCATATAGGCTATAATCCTTAGCCTCAGAATACAGATTAATCTGGTTATTCTGCATTATGAGTACTTCAAATTGACCACAGGGCAGGTTATACATATTATGGAAAAATAAGCAACACTTTTAAATACAGTATGGAATTAGTTAAGTAATGAGTAATCATCATACCTACCTGAAATAATAGGTTTTAACAAGCATTTGTATTAACTGAAAGTTGTCACTAAAACTACGGCGTCAGCTTAATAACTTATCGGCAGCAATCTTGAACATGATGAGAACTAAAATGGTAGATTACTTCTTTCTTCTCACTAACTCCACAGTCCACTTTTCCACTACTTTTTGTCCACCTTTTTAGCAAAAAACTAGATAGACGAAATTAAAAGCAGCGTTCGGATTTCTGACATGATGCTATTGCTATTGCTATAGCCTATTGCTATAGAGTATAGAGTATACTGTATAGACTAAGGTGTGCATAGACATTAGACAGTAGATAAATTGCAGTCCCGCAAAAATCCTCTTTAAAAAAAATATTTTGAAAATTATAAATATTATCCAATCTGTGGTAATAGGATATAACATATAATGAAGAAAAATTGTCTAGTCTTTCATTGTGGGTACATATAAGTATCTAGATCTATTTAACTGATTTTAAAAATAACTTCACAACTAGGTACATTTAAAGCGTCATAGATACGACATTGAGGTGTTGATAGGTACCGAAAATTATGAAATGTTTTACGCGGACAAAACTGTACAGATATAATAAAATATGTATTGTAAAAGTATCTTAAACCTTAAGCTTTATTTACTTTTAAAATACAATAAGTAGGTAATAACCGCTGCGGTAATCCACAAGCCCGCAGCTGGCGCCACGGCATGCTCCCAGACAGTTTAAATAATAGCAAATAGTTTGAAACTTCTTAAAAGAAAGCAAAGGTACGATCTACCACAATCAACAAAAACAAGAATGCAATCCGCATAGCTTCTACTGAGAGCTTCATCAATTTTCGACTTTAAAAGGTAAGATTGCTATATAATTTTATACTTTATTTGGATTGAATTAAAGTTTACATTCAAACGGGATAAAAATAAATAACATAGCTACAGCATAGGGTATAGTGCTGCGTTCAGTTTATCGAACTTTTAAATAAAAAGAAATTGTATTTTCTTTTAAAATATTGTTTTAATAATTTGGCTTATAAATTTAAACTAGATTTACACTATAATTATTTATTTTTATGATTTTGATGATATAAGTCAATTGTTTAATTAATCAAATAAAAATAACAACACTTATTTAGTTTCAATATTTTATAATAATTTTATCAGTAAGTTTGTCTTTACTTGTATGCAAACATAATTAGTCAAGTTTACGTATCAATTCCAATTGTTTCAATAAAACATCATTAATGTTATCTCACGCTATCGATAGTTAAATAAACAGACAACACCCCTAGCAACCGGTGTGCAATTCGCTTACTCGCTTTTTCTCTATATACCTTTCTCTTTTACACATGCTTGATTCTCGATTTCCCAAACGTCAGTAGCGCCGCTCACCGCTGCCGGTCGCCGGACGCCGTCAGTGTGGTTTTAACAGTGGCTGGCGGAGCTTGTGTCGCTAAGCGTAAAAATAATATGCGCGCGTGTTAAGTTTATTCTTCACAATCTTACATACGGTGAAATTGTTAAACTGTGGTCTGAAAACGTAAAGGATTTCTACAGTTGGTGAACGATGGACTGAATTAAATATAAAGAATGTTTTAGTGATTTAATGAGTGTTTGTTAGTAATAGATTGTAATTGAGGTAGTAGCTATGGCAATGGCTAATTTTAGCGTGTGTTTGGTTCTTATTCTATATCAACTCTCGACAGTTTATAGCAACGAAGCATCTTCGGAATTGTTGGATCTTGGACTGACAGGTAAGGGTTGACAAAAGTCAAAACTTTTTAATATTATACAATTCACGTGTATTGAATTTACATAAGACCGGCTGCATAGTTACGGTGCATAAATTGTATTTATTATTATTGATATTACAATCCTTTGACGGCGTATGTGTAATTAACTGCATTCTTTGCAGGAGCATAGTACTAATTACTAAATTAACCATGGAAAACCCTTCTTTCTCTATGTTTTTGTATTTGACCTCATCTCTAATACAGTGTACTATTGCAAGATTCTATTATTTCGCTTATCCTTACTACTTTTTTGAAAGAATCATTCGTACTGAAAATATGTAGAAAGGCTATTTAATAATAATAATAGACTTATTGCACATGATATGTATACAGTGTTATATAATATATAAACAGTATTATTATTACCATACTAAGTGTCATTCATACTTTTTGTTTTTGTTGCAATATAAAGAATTTTAGGACTAAGTATGCAATATTAAATATAAATATGTACCATATTAAAAATTGGTTAAGATAAGACATTCTGCCACACTATTTGATTTGGATATGTTGTTTGCCTTTGTAATGGTTTCATATATTTATTTATATAGCACTCATTTAACTTAAAAGCTTTAATTGATGATATAAATAATATATACTACAAAATTAAATATACTCAACTTATTTACCCACAAAAGCAGACAACAGTAAGTACTTTTAAATTCGTCCCCCAAAATCACTTCCCCAAGCTAAGTCAAATAACAAGATAAGTGAGAATAATTAAGATAACAGAATTGCCAAATATAAGTGTAAAGTCCACTAAAGTCATAGTTTATCAAGGGCCAAGTAAATCTTGAACTGATTAGACTTTTTGATGAGAATAGTTTTCAAATATTCTTCTTAATACAGCTGTTATGCCATTGATAAAGGTACATTTAATTAAACAAATTGTGTAGGTATATTGTTCTTAAACTGAGTATTCTGCACTTAAAAGTTAACAAAAGAACAGAACATTACGTTTGTGACTATTTTGATAATTAAGATGTATAAAGAAGATAACTTTCCCTACATTAAGGTGAATTTTGTAAAAGCGTCTTCCAAGTAAAAGTCATATCTGTAAGTAAAGGTATTAAGGAACCCTTTATTTACACATTTGGTTAAGTAATTAATCTCCCGACCACAGACATCTGTTGTTATATTAGATGTACTAATTAGTAACAGCCCACTAAAGGCATCGACTTACATATCCAGATCGATTGGCGGTATGACGTCATCAAATAGATATAGTATCAATGAGATCAGATAAACCACAGACTTGGCGCCGCGAATACGTCACCCACAATACAATATAGCTACCAATTTAGAGCATTTTGACACTTAGGAATACGTCAAATACGAAAGTTTGAACGAAGGAGGTTTGCTATATGTACTATAATCAAAATTATAGAGGAAAAGTTTTTCAGATATAGGGGATCATCTTTGTATATATAATGGGTGGTTTTGAAAATTCTTTTACGCATAGAAATTAATGCTATTTGTGAATAGCATAGCGGAATTGGGCTTATTACATCGCGTCATATAATTTATTTAAGCAAAGATTTTAACATAAGTACTAACTTTGTGAGTGTTTAATACAAATGCATTCGCTGATACATCTAAATATCGTTACGAAAAATGCGGAATAAAGTTCGCTAATAATTATTGATTGAACTCATAAATATGAAATGAGATTGAGTTACATTTTTATCGGCAATACTGCAATAACATACCTAATAATTATGGTAATTATTGATGATTGAACGTGATATTTTAATTACAAATTCTAGCCGCCTGATATCGTTTGGCTCATATTACCTACTCGGTCTGTTTAAGTAAAATATTACCTAGTTGTATTGCGTTTAATATATGTATATTACAACTATAAACCTTACTCTTGAATCAGTCTGTATTTTATATCTATATAAAAGAACCGCATCAAAATCGCTTGCGTAGTTTTAAAGATCTGAGTATATATAGGTTAATACAACGGAAACCGACCGTGTTGTAGGTATACTATGAAGTAATAATAGTAATCTACGGGGATAAAGTTGCAAGCAAGAGACAGTCCTAAAGCGCATTATCGGCACAATGCTTAATGTTGAAAGTTTCAACTTCAACAACGCTTCGCACAATCAAGCACTCAAATTTCACATTCCAATTAGCTTCAGCATAATTCGGCAATGTGCGCCACTGAGTCGCACTATGCTCCGTAATTGTAAAACTAGGAGTATTTGATGCAACATGGAACATGTGTGCGACACGCGCCGTGACGGGAGCCCGGGAGCCCGACCTGGCGCCACTCACGTGACACGTCACGTGACACGAAGTATTCCATAAATGTCTCGACCTCCTCGACTCATTATCTATAACTATTTCAAGTGTTCGCTGGAGTTTAAAACTACGAAACTTCGAATATGGTTAAGTGTTACTTACTATGAATGTGGGGACAGGCTTCTAGTAACGAATAGTTATATGTAGCTCAAGAGCGCTTATGGCGCCTCAATAAGAACTTAGCACCTTTTGATGCAAAAACAGGACGGACTTGTTCATAGGATGGAAGAGCTAGAGAAGTATACTAGTTACCCACCCAAGCTTCGCGTGCCTACAGTATTATACGTATTAATTTCCTATCGAATCACTCTTTTAATTAAAAAAAACATTAAAATGTAACCATACAATGGCTAGAGACAGTTGGCGAGCGACTTTGTTTTATACAATGTAGTGGAATAATATTAACTAGCTATTGCTCGCGACTTCGTCCCCGTTGATTTTTTTTCCATTATTTCTTCGCTCATATTAGTCGCAGCGTGATGTTATGTAGCCTAAAGCCTTCCTCGATATTATTCAATAAAAAAATAATTTTTCAATTCGAACCAGTAGTTCCTGAGATTAGCGCGTTCAAACAAACAAACTCTTCAGCTTTATATATTGGTAGTATTAATTATCTATTACGTTAATAGTGATGTTCGAAATATGTATGCAATACAAAATTTGCTGTCCATCATTAATGAACGTGTCGTAAACGAAAATTAGCCGATCAACATAAGCAATAAATCATAAACAAATTAT
>DWAJ01000080.1:0-53819 GCA_018238005.1 Eurema mandarina | reverse complement strand
TCCGGGCCGCAAGCGCGCGCGCGCAGCCGCTCCAGCAGCAGCAGGTAGATCGCCGCGTGGTGGTCGTAACTGTTCGACCGAAGGCTCTGGTGGTGAGACATTGCGTCACGTCCAAGCTGCCTCGCTAGCTAACCCTACGCGTCTACGAATACGAGCCTACACTTATATTCATATGCGAGCTTTACTTTAATTTTTAAAGTTAAGTTAACTAGTGATTTCAAATGACGACAGTTTGGTAATATAAATGGATTTGAAAATATGTATGGTTTTTCAATTTTGAATTCTGTTTTTATTGGGTGCATGACTATCCTTAAAGCCTATATAAAATTAAACTAATTATTCATAATATGAATAACTAAGTAATATATAACAATATAACATATTATAATCGAATTCTTAATTAATTCTTCATTATCTTTTTGATAAATAAATTAAAAATTTTAAAACATTGTACTTTGTATATGACAACCAACCCAACTAAATTAAACCATCACCCTCTATACAACGATCAATGTTACCAACCTCTTTAGTCTTAACAGGGTCTATGCCCAAGCTCTGCATGAGCCTGAGCACTTGCTCATTGGGCTCATTTGTATGTGTCACGTGCGCAGGGCTTCGCATTGCCTCAGTAGTGGGAGCTACGTACGCTTCGCACGCCATCCATCTATGCTTCTTGATTTGCTCTATAGTATACCTCTTCATTGGCTCTAAGACTAGCATCTTGCGGATCAACGACTCGCAGTCTGAAATAGACGAGAGCACCGTTAAGATTTTTCTAATGTTCACTAAAAAGAATATGGAAAACAGACATAGCATCGGTATCAATTAATCTTTGTTCTCAATTGAATTAAAGAAAGAACAATTCCATAAATTCATGTAAACTCTATAAACCTATAACTGAGAAATAAAAAAATTTCATTGGATTGGCATTCCTTTATAAAAAAATCCGAAACATAAGAAATTCGACTACCACGCGAAAAATATTATTAATATTAAAGGACCCTCGTCAAAAAATCACGAAGTAGAAAATTATTCGTGCAAGCGTAAATATGTAAACGTGTGACGTCATTCGTTCGTCAGTATGGGCGACAATTTAACCCCGTTGAAAGGTCACGGAAGGGGTCGAGGGAAATGCCTTTGGCATTCAGGCACTACCGGCGCTTGATTTGAAAGCGTTTTTGTTGAGCACGATGATAATTTCCCCTTCCACAACTCGGCGTTTTCAGAATTTGCTATTTTTAACCTCTGTATACTTTGTCTTTTAATTCTAATTAGATGGTTTAACAAAAAAATCTGATTTTGAATTACGATTGGCAGGTTCTAAGTTTAAAAGTAGTAAGAGAGGAAAACATTTCATTAGATATCTATTTGCACAATGTCAAGTTTTCATAAACTAACACTTCAGTTGCGTGACCAAGAAGCCCTTGTAACACAGTCGCGTCGTTGAATTTTCTACACGGAACTATAAACAAAGTTTGATGAGCCAATAAACCGAAGAGATTCCACAAGGTGACAGCTGACGACAAGACAAAACCTGGTGACGTCATTGGCAACGAGCGATTCGTAAGGTTTTCCAATGTCGTAACTAATGAACGCTTTTTGTTTAATTCCCTCGGTGAACATGACTGATGATGCATTACTTGACGCTATGCAATTTTGCACGTAGATTGTTCGATAATGGTGCCTAATTACTTTGTGGTTTTCATATAAAAATGGCATTAATCATTAGTAGGTATACATAAACGTTTAAACTATTGATCCACAAATAACCTATACAATTCAACGCACTTCTAATAAATATTCCCAATATGTCTTCGTGTCAAAAAAATTCGCATGCGTCATACCAACTAAAATACAAATAATTGCTTTCATGTGCTGAAAGTGAATGACGCTTGACCGGAATAAATAAAGCCCATGCCCACCAAAAATAACCTTATACAAATACTTCATTCGCAGATCGCTCCTCACTTAGCTTTAACAAAACATAGTTTCAAATTTAAATGACGAATACGATTATAAATATTGTTATAACTGTATCCAAGACTTCGAAAATAGACTCCGTTCGTAGCCCGCACTCGCCGTGCAAACAAAACAAGCCAGCATACGTACTATATTATTTACCTTCTTTCACTTCCTTCTAAATTAAATGCGATGAGTGGTCAAGTTCTGGCAGGCGTTCTATTAATAAATCGTTCAGACGCAAATATCGCATGCTCTGGCTGACCATTGACGCAATCGTGGGAAAAATGCGCGGGTGTTATTAAATAAAACTGTGGAAAGTCGGGTGGGCGCTGACGGCTGACGGCTGACGCCATGTTGCTCCATGAACTTGGTGCAATTTTACGAGAACGTCGCGGCGAGCTGGCCCTGACATGGGAAGTCAGCGACTGCCAGCCGGTGAAACATAAAAACTACAACCTAAACATACCACAACATTCGCTGTGATCTCTGCGATCATCATTTACAACGGATATTAAAATAAGAAAGCGAACCAATAAGCATGTAACCTACCATTTTCAAATATAAATACCATTTGACGCAAATAATAAACATAAACTCTATGACGTAAATATGAACTGATCCAACGATAAACTATTTACGCTAGTGTACATACATTTATCTATCACTTACAAAAAGTACATTTGAATTTTTAATAAGCCTTGGAAAGCTATTGTTATCAATAGGTAAGTGCATGTATAGAACTATACATTTATTACAGCGAATGTATGACGTCAACGTCGACCGAACAAAATGACTTTGAAGGAAAATACATTTTTCATGACCTCCACCGGGAGTCATATGACGACAATCCGTGTAGAGCATTGCCACAAGTCTTCCATTTTTGGCCACGTTGCCAAATGCTTAACAAAAACATAAATTACTGTTCTTTTATACGGTTTGTCTCATTACGAAAGCAGTTCTAAAATCTTAATTGTGTAACTGTATCTTTACTCTTAGGTAGATATAGAAACTAATTAAAGTAATTTATAAAGCAAAAGCAACATACTTAATTGAATAAGAATATTAGAAACTTTTATCAAATTAATCAGACTATAGAGCGCATACAGAATGTTGCAATCGGAAATGAAATTCAAGAACAGAGGAAGAATCAATTATACCTAAACATTAAATGCCCAGACGATACAATTAGCACGCTACATGAACGATAAGTGCATATAACGGTAAATTGGTCAAGTGCGTGTTTTATTATGGACTACTGTAATAATTCCGGGCCGTTCGATAAGCCTGGGCTATTAATAATTGCGTAACCTCTTTACAATGACTCACCAACAAATACCATAATATTATAACGTTTACTAAAAATGGATTGTAATATAACTGTCGCACCAATGATTCATAAAAATAATACAAATCCTACTTCGCGGTTTCATTTGAATTTTTACAGATATAATTTATTTAATAAATAATTATATTTCGTTCATTAAAACCCTGATACCAAACGGTTTACTAGTTTATTTGATACTAGAAAAAAACCAATAATCTCTTCTCCTTACAATTTAAAATTCTGACGTATCTAATAACATATTAAGGAATGAATCCTTACTGCAGTGTTTATTAAGTAGATATATAAATTGATGACGAGACAACTCTGTGAATCATTGTTCCGGGTATTCTAACTGAAGACGTTTGATGGATTGTGCTTACGATCATATGACATGACTGTGCGTTAACCATCGCGTTTGAAATATCGTTTAATTCTTCGTCCAAGGTTGCGAATATTGCTTTACAAGTTTTATAAATGAAAACCAAATGTATCCAGCCACACATCAATAATTCATTTATAAAGATGTCGCCTTAAAGCCAAGTACATGATAAGGAACACGTTCATAAATAAATATAAGAATTATTCTGGAAACTGAGTACGATTAGTATCACTTTATATAACAGTTTTGATAAATAATTAATAATTATCATACACTCGACTATGAATAATGCATATCATCATACTTCTAGTAACATTTAGTAGAAAAAAAACTATAGAAAAAGCCAAGAGCAAAAGAAATGTTATATCACGCGATATAACAGATTTAATAATTAAAACTACAAAAGCATTCATTATTCTTCTGTGTCGCGAGTGTTGGACTCGGGAACTGTTGAAGTCAGGTTATAAATATTAATTAATTATGCAGTTACATTTTCATAATGCATACGAAACGTATTCCAATGTTTCCTTTTTTGTTAAATGGGTCTTCGCTTGCATTCATGGTGTCAATTGGTTATACAAATACACATGAGGAATCAATAGATTAATGTTAAGAAATAGCGGTTAACACGTGCTTTCGAAACTTTTCTCGAGGAAAACTTCGATTCTAGAACAAGCTATAGAAATTCAAGTCACGTTATGCGTAAAACACTCCTGGCCCAGGTAGGTACTCAGTGTTAGTCGAACAAGGTCAGCACTCGAGGGTCCTATGCATAATCTACTGAATAAAATAGCAGCTGTTCTTGGCGTAAGCGTTATGTTGTGAAACGGGAGTAGAAGGTCCCTTTAATACCACTTTACGACTCAACCAAATGACTATTTATAATACCAACATTCTTTTGCGTCGACGCTACTTTTTACTTTAGCCTTCGTCGTTCTGAAGCAAAGCAATAACCACAACTTTGAAAGTATGTACGTAGCTACATATTAAATTTTCAAGCACTGTTAGTAATCAGAGCACAGATAATAACTTTAAACATTTAACACGTGACGAGTGACGACGTAATAATTAAATGATGCAATATCTTAGAACCGTTCTAATTAAGGCTTTTGTAGAAGATATTATACCATATTTATTAGTTATACTAATTTATCTGAACATACGGGTCTTAACTTTATTTAAAGCGTATTGGAAAAATATTTTTAATAATCGACGGGCGTTTAAGATGTACCTACTCGTTCCGATTTTCCTCTTAGATGAGATACTAATACATTTACTTATATATAACAGAGTCAATAACGCTTATAAAGTCAAAGACTTTTAATGAAACAAGAGCAAATACTCTATATCAGACATAAATATCTCTATAATTGTCTTCGCACACAAGAGCAATATGTAAAAGACGTAGTACTTTTTATGACACATCAAAAGATAATTGGTTGGTCATTGCCAGTTTATATATCTTTTTCTTTATCGCAACACAAAAGGTAACCGTAGGGACGAGTTGAAGAACATCTGTTTACATAAAGTCATTAACATTTCTTACGTCAAAGCTAGTGTATCGACGTGAAACAAAGCGTCAATGGTATTATTTCGGGCGCGATCGTCATAGAGGTGCTTATTGAATTATCAAAACGCGAATGCAGCACTATTCACGAGCGTGCTCGTTACCCAACATTAAGTAAGTGTTAGTAATGAGCGCTAATTGTCTACTGGCATATAATTAGCACAGTAATTCAAGCCCCTTGAAATATATTTAATTAATAACTGTTGGAATACGTACGGTTTACTGAAGTGTACCGTATGTTGAACTGGGACGATATAATTATTGTGTATTGATTGTTCTAAATATTACTCAGTATCTCAAAATTATAACTGTAATTTTCAATAAAACTGAAGTAGGTAACTGAAACACTCAACTAATTGCGTTATTCTATGTCATTTATATTCTTTAGATTAATAATAATAATAATAATCATCATTTATTTTTCTCTTCACAAAGGTAACATAAGTATTACAAGCACATTAACAGAAATCACATACCAACAATAAAACATCTTTGTGAGAGACTGGAGTCCATACTAGAAACAAACCTGTGTTACGGAACTCCAGGCTCCTTAGACTATGAACATTTTTTTTTTATTAAAGAATAGGTTTTGTGTATGTGGTTGCGTGCAATGTGTTAGTGTACATATGAATTAGTGTTAGTAAGTGTGTATTAATGTAAGATAATGAATCAGTGCAAAGATTAATATAAATTATATAATAAAAGTTTTATTTATTAAGAAACAAACATACATCACAATTAGACCTCAATACTTGCTTCATAATCGCAAGTAATCAACGTTAATTGACCGCTTGAAGCTTTATCAAATCAAGCTATCATCAACGTAATGGAAAAGAACAATCCGTTGTTAGTTCGATCGTGTGACGTTTCATACAATTGAGAATTGATCATAAAATTTATGACTCGCGTTTTATGCCACAGTAAAGATGGTAAAGCTAATCTATATTGTCGCAAAAATGTCCCATTTACACGTAAAATCAATTTTGAAGAATGTAGGTATTTAAAGATTCAGCTGATTTATATCAGAGACAAAATCCAAAGGGTATATCGTATGATAAGATTTATGTTTTACAGTATTTTTGTTAGATAAACATCGTGTTTTACGTTTAGATAATATCTCAAATTCCTTTCTCTGCTATGCTCTATTCCTATTCTCGTCACAGAAGTGATTTTACACTCCAACATTCAAACATAAGACAAATTTTCCTAATAACATCATAGTATCTTACGAAATATTAAAGTCGTGGGAAAAAATATTCAAAGGCTTTCATTTAAATAAAATATAACATCACGTAATTACATATTTACATCACACTTCAGACTCTTGAACAATGTAAAATGTTTATTATCTTTCAACAAGTCAGTAGATATATTCTTTTCTCAATTACACTTACGTCAAATAACACGAAGTGTTTATTAATAAAGATGTGCTTAATGATACTTTTTGTTGAGAGGCTACCGATTAACAAAGTTGCCATTTTTATTAAACTAAAATGATATGAAAAATAAAACGAATACATTATTTTCACTTTCATTCTTTAAAATAAAGTAACAGATCCTAAAAAGATGACGAAAAAATTTTGTGTATTAAAAGTATTATCCATAACAATAATAAAGAAATTGTGTTAAAACGACGTCAAAAGTTCATTATATGAGTATAACGTAATAAGACTTGTATTAAATCAATCTCAAAGTAGGTTAAAAGCAATTATGTTGTATTAACGAGGCTTTCGGACTACCCCGGGAAGTATATTGATAAAAACATAATGAAATCGATAAGCAGCTGCTTGCGTCATCGCCTTGTTCAATCCTGCAACCTGCTCACCCAACAAATATAGGGATGTCAATATAAAGTTATATTTTTTCGTAGAACATAATGGTCGATGTAGTAACTTTTAAAGAACTATTTCACGTTGTTGTCAGCCCTAGATTCTAATGTGGAATTTGGTTTTATAAAGGAAATAGCGGGTATGCAATTTACCGATTTAATAGACAGGTAAGACATGTGCCACTTAAAAATATGTAACAAGTTGCAACAGTTCTATTACGAGTATGTATACTCGGATTCTTAATGAACTATTAATTACAACTTAGTTTTTCTTTTCGATAATATTTATATACCCGATTACACGCAATTACGTCGCTTACCGTTTTAATACTTATTCCGCTATTCGGGGTTCAGAGCGCAGACGACTCTAACAAAGCCCACTACTAAAAGCGGTGTAGCCGTTCGCGAGTACAAGAGGCGTAATTAACCAGACTTTGTTATACATATTATATAGATCTTTCAACTTTCAACTAAAACTTGAAACCAACCCGTCATTAAAAGGGTTTAAAGAGGACGCAAAAGTACTAAATAATGTATATAAGTATTTAGTTTCGGTTTCTATTACCCCAGTTTCCTACTTATCGCTAGTTAATCCCCAACTTGGCTAGGAAAGTTCAACGATAAGCTCGTAATCCTTCCAGCGGTTTATAAAGCTACTCGAAAAATCGCTACGAAATATTCCATTACGCAATAGTATAGATATTGACTAAATTTCCTGTTTTCCTTAAACATTTTGCTAGAACCTTCTGGATACAATCTTATCATTTTGTCGTAAAATACTAAAGGTAAGCATTGTTTTGTAAATACTAACATTGAACGTCGCGTCGTATACTAATTTGTTGCACAGTTATGGTTACACGTTTATTTAAACAAGTGGACTCTGTAATATCATATTTCTAATGGCATAAAAATTATTGTTTTGATGTTGTTGTTAATGTAAAATAAAATTGATATTATTAACTTACAATTATTAGAGTTAATCGTAATGCGATAGTTTGCAGAACCAAATTTTCCTTGTTTTACTAACATTCTGGGCCGGTTTGTTTTTCGAGGAAGAGTTTATAAAAGTGTCAAACGCTATGCCATAAGAACAAGATACTACGATAAATACTAATACGTGTTACTTCCCGTGCTTGACATTAAAATTGTTTACTAAATTGTTGATACATTTATTAACTATCAAAAAACGTTCGTTTATTTTAATGACTAGAGATATTTCTCACGTTGACAAACCACTAAACGTTTATGCGCTACTTCCATCTTCTTTGCTTCCGTTGTTAAATTATTTTCGATTTAAGATAATTATCACACCTACAGTAGCCTTAACAAATTAGTATAATATTCCCATTTAAATAAGCATTTAATACAGTGATAATAAAAAATAAGGCGATAATTATTGATCAAACAACTACCTACAAATTATACAAGCAATTTAAATGTTATTAGGTAATTAATATGTATGTCGATTATATTTCCTTTTTATTAGAAAAAAAAACAGAATTATCTTGATTTGATAATGGACTGGTTTATCAGATATCGGATATACAGATATTAAAACTACTCAGTCAAGGATATTCCGTCAGAAATTAATATAAAAAAATCGATAAAACCCACGTTGGAAATAAATTCTCACATCAATTAAACTATTTTTCACTCACTTGACAGCTATGAGCATATCGACGAAATAATTTTCGCATTAAAAGAGAGCAAACAACCTTCTACTTTTTTAAAAACCGATAAATAAAAATATACATGTATTGATATAGAAAATTATGTTTTATCCTTACATGTTTCTCTTGGTAACGAACATGGAATAAACACAAATAAGATTAGAATAGATACATTTTAATTAACATTTATTAGTTCAATGTCTTTCATTTTAAATGCAAATTGATCGTATGCACAAATTCAACGAACAAAAAAGGATGTACAGTATTTAAGTGATTAGACAATTTAAACTATCAACATCGTAAACCGACCTAACTATATTATTTCAATACCATACATTATCAAAGGGATTTGTCTAGTATGATTCAGTTGGTGATAGTAATATGAAACTTACCTTCGCTCATGAAGTAGGGTATCCTAAATCTCCCAGACAGCACTCGGTCTCTCAAAGACTGCAGCGTGGAGCCGTCGAATGGTAGTGCACCACACACTAATACATAAAGCACTACCCCGAGACTCTGAAAATTACAAAGTTGGTCATTTATTTATCTATTATTTATATCCTACCTATGTTACTATATATGCGTTAGTGTGAATGCTAGTAAGTTGTAGTTCAGGTTGTACATTTCTGAATGGAGCTATTTGATTTTTGGCATTTATATTGGTATGGCCGCAGGAATGGAAGATACGCAGGTAAATCGCGAAATGCAAACATTCTTATTGGGATTAAACTTTTATTATATTTTGACCTATTGTAAGGTTAAATTTTCTAACATCTTAATAGTCTTGTAAATATTATACATGATCGTGTTTAATGTGCTAACATTATATTGAGGATTTGCTAAAAACTCTGTGCATGGCGTGAATTATGTACATTTATACTTTAATAGTATTTGCTTTACAATGTTCGGAATTTATCATTATTAGAAATGATAGTTACTATTAAGAATACATGTCGTATGTATTTCCTCAATATCTATAAAATAGAGCATTATTAACAATAATATGTTTATCATATTTTTACGCCTCTAAGTCGTATCTTTAGTGCAGTCAATGATCGTAAACAACGTTATATTTATAAGTAATTTCCTACTTATTTTTTATTATTAGAACATTATATTTAATATTTATTTATTGTTCATGTCAAGCTAAATCGCATCTTGTACGATTTGGGATTATTTTGTTTTACCTACATATCAATCAACAAGCTGACCCGTGCCCACTCTGTTGGATATAATATTAATTATCCTTTTCGGTTTTCTATATAGCCTATGAAACTCAGCAATAATGTGGCTTTCTATTGGTGAAAGAATTTTTAAAATCGGTTCAGTAGATCCCGAGATTACCCCTGACAATTTAACAAAGACACAAACTTTACTTTTTAATAATATTAGTATAGATTAATTATAATATGAAAAAAGAACGATTTTTGAACGATGACATGAGTTTTCTTGAATAAATAAAAATTATCAACTATTCAACTGGCTCATTCTACATAATGAATGTCAAATCTCGAAAAACATTATAATTCACAATCTTACTATTAATTGTTTCATTTAAAGTAAAATATTCTTCAATTAAAATTCACATTGGATACAAGCAATTTATCAAGAATTTCTAGTCGTTTGACGTAATTTTTTTATCGAATATTATCTGACGATGTGATATCGTATGACGTGTAGGTACACAATTTGATTTAATCTTGCAAATACAAACATTTAAAGCTTCCATTACTACTGCTCGGTTAGATGCTTCAGCAAAGATATAACCTTGTAATATACTGTTCCTTAACTTAATATACACTTTGATAGGATTTGTCAAACACCACAAAAGGTTTAACATCACCGACCCAAGTACGCAGTAAATGTAATTCAAGTGAAAGATAAAAGACAATTCTTATTTATGAAAACATCGCACTCATTTTAGGTTATATCTATTCCCAATTTTCCCTTTTCATGTAAATATATTTTGTGATATTTCAATAAGCTCAATAATAAACAATATTAAAAAAGTCTAATATTTGGTGAGTTTGTTTTATGTCTAACAGAAAGCTTATTGGTTTTTTATAAGCATTATGTACTGATCAATATTAATATCTACCAATAAAGATCAAGGGATTCATACGACACGCTTTAAGAATAGAACAGTGCTTTTACAATAGTAGCCGATACAATGTTGGTACCTCCCATGAATAAAATTGTCAAGTTCAGAGTAACTATTAAGTACAAACAAACCAAGAACCTCTTTTTTAACCGACTTCAAAAAAGGGGTAGGTTTCTCAATTCGACCGTATATTGTATCTATATGATTTCTTTTTTGTACGGTCATAACTTCGCCGTCTGTGGACTGATTTTGATAATTCTTTTTTTTTAAGTATTAGCATATGTAACACGAAACTCACCCATATATCAATTTCAGGCCCCGTATACCTCTTGCCCTCGAACACTTCGGGGGCTGCATACGGCGGTGAGCCGCACCACGTCGCCAGCAGCTCCCCTTGGGCGTAATAATTACTGAACCCGAAATCAGCAATCTTTATATTCATGTTGGCATCCAGCAACAAATTCTCCGCCTAGAAATAACTTAAAATTACTCCCATACTCATTGTAATGTTATTGGTTTGTATAAATATTTGTACCTAATATACAAATTTGAGGCCCAACTACCTATAGTGCCCGATATCACACTAGAATGCTTCGCCAAGACGAGAAGCTTATTGTATAAGGCTTAAAACTTCCAAGGCAATATAACTTAGTTTCAAAGATAGAAAAGGATTAGGGTTGATGTGTTCTCCTAAGTTTAATTGTGATGGGCAACTAAGCAATTAAACAAGAGATCTTAGAATTAAATATACAGAAGTTTATTCAAGTATGAGTTTTTTGAATAAATGTAAAATAAACTGTAATTATTCTTATATACTACCTACTTATCAACAGCGTGCTAATGGAAAATCCCATATACACGACTGATATTTATCTTAGCTTATAAAATGAGTGGATTTTAAAATAAATATTATATATTCAAAAATTAAGTTTTATATAATGTCTTATCCTAATCTAACTGAGCATTAAAGCAATGCGAATAAGTGATTATATTTTTCGCTCTATATACCTATTATGAAAAATACTAACTTTCAATAACCACACTTAATCTTATAAGCAAAAAAAAACATTAATAATATTAACTGCACTGCTAATAAAATCTAATAAAATGAAAATCAAGAAACTAGTGTTAATTAAGTACATATTATATATAATTGTAAACTGTAAGAAATAAACGGCTTTTTTTTTATACCTAGTATGAGTTCTGGGAATATTTAATCATAGTACTCGTATTTTTTTAAAGAATTATACCTATTAACTGATTTTGTGCGGATATATTTACTAAAAAAGTCAAAACTATTATATTATTATTGTTTAGCTTGTTTATGTCGTCGGTAATTGGACCTAACTAGAAGAGACATGACTTTTATTTTACAGTCTGAAAGGAAGGGTGTACAAACCTTGAGATCCCTGTGTACGATTCGCCTCTCGTGGCAATATTCGACCGCGGAGAGGATCTGCCAGAACTTGCGACGAGCGGCCTGCTCAGCCATGCGGCCGTACCTCGCGATGTAATCTGCATAGAAAAACATTTCCATTATCATACTACTACTACGTTTTAACGAAAATATATCTAGACTTTTGTAATCTCTTCTTGACCCCTTTAGTTTGAAACTTTACAATCCTCTTTAAAAAAATTAATAACATTTAAGAAGTGTTTTTAGTAAATTTAACGGTTGGATTCAATTTGAGCACTTTACTAGATTGCTTTTAAGAATAATGACTTACATTAAAGGGTATTCAGTATTCACTAAAATGTCTACAATTGAAAAAACAATTATTAGTATCAATTGTTTCTTGAATATATATTATACATCATAAAATGGATATGTAACTTACATTGACGAAACATTAAAGATTTTTTTTAAACAAACTATTCAGCATATTGAGGTAAATAAAGATGTAATAAAACATGTCGGTTAGCAGAGAATGGGGGATAATACAAATGTAATATGGTTTTATTTAGTTGATGTTGCGTCAAATGTTATAACGCTCAAATAAAGTAATAAAGTTTTCTTCAAAATAAAGAAAAATAATCGGAACAGCTTTGCTTTAAATACTTTCCATAATTCGACGTATCCTAATTAACAAACCTTATTAAAAATTATATCTAAGTACTAATTCAATCTACAACTATGATCAAACGTTTGAATAACTTACAAACTCTTAAGTTCAAAACAGCAGGTGCGGCTAATCGTTTAACCCGATCTCAATTAAAATCTAAATGTTAAGAGTTAATAATTAATACCTTAAAGAACTTCGTGGCTGTTTCATTATATTTAATATTCACCCAAGCTACGAACTAGCAATGGACGCAGGTGCACAAGCATTACTCATTTATATAATGTAGTACAGCTGTGTTTTTATACTTCATTGTTTATCATGAAATTTGTCAAAACCTTTACTCAGAAACGGGTTGCTTACGTAGCTGTATCCAGGTACTTAATCTTTTCTTTGCGGTCTAGAGATTGGTTTGTTAGCCCATTCTAGACACCTTCTTCAGCTTTTATAATATAAGTATCGTTGTTCAACAGTCTATAATAACCGTATGTTAGCATTCACGTGATTCCGATTGTACTACTAGTAGCCTCACTATTGTTATCGATCCACAATACACGTATAAAACAATAAACAACTCACTTATGACAATTCTTTAAATGTAGATTTATATGCAATTGGATGCAATTCTTCCACGGTTTCAGTGATGACAAACGCAAAATATACAAAGAGGTAGACCTAAATTCGCAGGAAGTCTATTTTAAGACCGTATCGAAATCTGCATAAACACGTTGAATACGAATAAGGTTTCAAAACGACTTAACTTTACATTTCAGGTCATCCTGAGTATAATTGAAACGTTAAAGAGATTTAAGGCGGATTTTATCTGTAAAGAATGATCCCAACTGCAATGAATGGTAACAATGATATTACCAATGTAAAAGAATTATATTTTTTTTGGCATTATATTATTTGTATAAATCGATTCAGATCAGTAAATTAAAATTATAATAAAGAAACACGTGGCTGATCACACGTCGTACTGGGAAGGAAAGACAAAAATCAAATGCGAAACAAATTGATTAAGCTTTCTTTAAGTGTCGGTAGACAAATACCATCGCAACTCAATTTAATTATAATTTATAAAAAAAAACAAAAATCTCGCATTATAATTAAAGACACTTAGTATGTACTATACAACAAATAAAAAAAAAAGTTGTATTCAATACGAATTTGAAACACATGTATTACACAGTAGAAGTTTCGATAGAATCAATTCTAATCAAGACGTAGATAAGCAACAGCTGCGGATAACACGTCATTGTACAAATCTAGCTTCACCGTATACTAACAATGGTTAGAACGTAGAGACTCTACGTTTCGCAATGAGGAATTTCCATGGCTGATTTTCTGCTGGCTTCGAAAGGGTACGAAATTGCGTCTCCCCACCCTCCTTACAACCCCGATGTCGAGCCAGTGACGTCATTACAGGCCTGTTGACGTCATACCCGAGCGGCCAAGAACTTACGCGATTGACGCTCTAAGCGTTTTTAAAGCGCGTTAAGGTTTATTGTTTTCTATTTCTATTTATAGTACCTAGTCTATGACGTCATATTAAATATGGGTTTACGTATTCTATCCATGAATTTTATTAATTAAATTTATGTTAAGTATAAACTAATCATATAATACTTAAAATATATTTCATCGCCTACACAAAACCTTAGGATTAACAAAATATTCTTTCATCATCTTATAACAAAAGGCCCCTACGCTTTTTCCATATTAATATTTTAAATACGACCTATACCTTCCAATTTAAGACAACGCGTAGGTTGTAAATTTAATAGAGTGATTATTATTACATCGCTAAAAAGGCAAGCTTACAAAACAACTATTGTCAATTCCGATTACAAAGGATTTCTTTGTCGTGGGAGTTCAAAAACAACTTTCTCAATTAGATAGAAGGCCCGTCCCTGGATTAACGTTTCAAAAGTGAAAGTTTAAAATTAAAATAAACATAGTACCTAGTCGTTTTTATGATCGATTCATGATTTGCAAAGAGAAAGTATTATTTCATATTTTTTATTAAAAGTCACGTTATACTATAACAATACAATAGCGAATAAAAGGGTTCCTTTAAAGCATCAGATTGAGGTTAATATGTTCAACGAATACTGCTATGTAACGAGGGTTGCTTTGTCCTGGACAGCCAATTAATAATATCGTTACCATTCCGCCTACATGGGGCGGGAAAAACAAATTATAAGATTCAACCTCGTAGTATGAAAAACAATATATTAATATAACGTAAGATTTAAAAGATAAGACACGCTCGTAGGTTCCGTCAGCTATGATAAAACTATTGCGCTATTTAATCGTAGGTTTCAATGTTTATAAGGTATTAATTTACATACTAAATATTTATAAGGAAAATAATTGCTTATTCAATTATATATATCATTGAATAGCCATAGTCTCATATTATTCACAAATTAGTGGTCGTTCGTGTGTTCCCTGCGTTGAATATTCTAATAGGTACATTACTCAACTGTTCCATCGTAGCCCTTGGGTTTTTTAGTTAGAAATGTATTGGTATTCAATACTTGTATTTGAATATCCCCCAACTGTGTTCCGGACGTTTTAATGAAAAAATCTACGTGCCATACATTGCGGTAAGACAGACTACTTCTACGAGAATATTTGACTATATAACTGATTTGCTATTATTCGTGAAATGTTAACATTGTATATTTTTAATTAATAGTACATTCGTAATTGCAAAATATGTAGCATTGGAATCGCGATGCAATAAGTTATTTTCGTATAACAATTCGATACAAATAATTCCGAATGTATGTATGACTCACCAAAAATTTCTCCTTTGCTTGCATACTCCGAAACAATGTAGATCATGTTCTTCGTTTCCATGACCTAAAACAAATATTCCACATTATTACGCATACCGTAAAAACAGTTGTAAAAACAGTCATAGAACTTACAAGTTACAACATAATAAAGTATTACGTTAATTATTACAATGATTGCGGTTTTAAATAACGCAAAAGGATGAGCAATTATATGTAATATTCCTTCTTGAAAGGGTAAGTAATAGGGTAAATGTGTTAAATTTATTGGACACAGACAGTCAAAACTCTAATTAAAAAAACGCGAGGTTTAAAAACTAATAAAGTATCATTTTAATAAACCATCTTAAATTACATACAAAGATTATTTAGTATTATTTAACAGAAAGTCAGAGATCTGACCGTCATAATTCTTGTAATTATATAAAAATATCATTAAACTTTTAAAGTATAAAATAGAGACAATGTTAAAATAATCTCAAGCGTATTTATTCAGAAGCGAAGTGCCGTTAAAGGTTTTACTTGTACCGCAGTTTTTGATCCAATTAGAAAAGTAATTTGAACTTGCGGATTAAGCACTCAAGTAAATGAGAGAGAATATTAAAGCAAATAGGCGAGTTGAAAATAATAATTCTTGGCTTTATATAAATTTCAAAAATAGCTTTATTATCAGTTTTGATTTAACAAATTCGTAATATTAATTTATAGGTACCTCATTATTTAGTTATACGTACTTTCATTGAGTTATGAGACGTATACGTAACGTTTTTCTTACAAATGCAACGTACAATGATAATATTTTGAATGAATTTAAGGTCATGCCCGTGAACTAGCGGTGGACGCGTAAAAGTAAAAACAACTATAAATACGCGATGATTCACCGTCGCTGGGCGAGATCATGGAAATCTTTCGCTGAAAATATTCTAGTTTCATCGGTTAATACTCGTATCATACTAGTGTTAAGAAAATCATGTTTTTAAGTAAAAAAATAGATGCGAGGAGCCTAAATAGATATTTTGAACTATTCCTTTTAGTTTAAAAACAATTCTACCTAAATACGTAAGCAAGCCTATTTCAATAATTGCTAAATGAAATCTATTTTACAAATTAAAACAATCTTAACTAACTTCGGCATAGAATACATTACTATACTGCTAAAAGCCTAGTAATTAAGGACTATAATGCTAGGTATTAAAACGTTCAGGATAATCATTAAGTAATCCTAATACAGCTATGTAATCTGTATAACATGTTTTACATTGAAGCCTCAGCATGTTAAGCTGAAGAACTATTTAGCTCTACAAACAAACAATTACCCATATATAGAGCAGCACGTGAATGTCGCGTGAAAGTAGTCTAGTCTGCGTGAACTCCCAGTATATTATATACACGTGTACTCAAATCCTATTTCACATACACAACATACATCATTGTAACATCAACTGCTTATACCTATAAATTTTCCGCCATCATTCATTCTTTACTTAATAATAAACGGCAAAGACTTCCATGTCTCTTTCATCATGAATATCACACTGATTTGGATGACAATTGGCCACACAAATATAATTAATTATTAATTTAAAAAATATAATACACATAAACAGGTATTATTTTTTTTTCGATATTGCTACGGAAACAAAAAATTACGTGGGTAAAACCGCTGGACGCTACCGAAATTATTAAAATCATGGTATAGTTTAAATATTTATACGTAAAGATTTTTTTCTGAATCATTAGGAGTTTGCGTCTCCGTCAAAATACCCACCCAACCCAACTCAGTAAATGACTATGATAAATGATCGATTGTAGTATTTATTTATTATTACGTCACGCTAACAAAAAACTGAGGATTATAGCTGTCCCATACACCACTAAGCTTTAAAATATTAATAACCTAATCAGGAGTAGACATGACTTATTACGTAGACATCATGACATGTATGTGGGCTCTGGCATAGTTTTATAATTTCTCTTGAACCTTCAATTTTAAATTGTTATTTTCAACAGCATTTCATTTCCAAATACCTACATCGGAAGAATAAATACAGACTATATTTACTTAACAACATTTAAAACAGCATTGTAAATTAAAAGAACTCAAGGTCGCCACATAAAGTATTTCTTTAATTATTGAAATTGCCATATCCTTACGTTAATTCATCTATGACTTAATGCATTCGAAGCCAGCCAATAAGTAAGTCATTCGACATACCTACTGATTTTGCTATTTTAATAGCTAGATGAATGGTTATGACGCGATTTATTAGCGTGTAAATACGACAAAGCACAATGGGCACTGTAAAACAATACCGCGTATTTCGCAAGGAAATTTTCGACAGTTATTAGGTATTTTTTATTCTCGTACACGCGATAATGTATTCCAGTCGTCACTCTAGTCTTTACAAAGTTAAGAGCGCCCGACCAAAATAATGATGTGCTTGACGCTGCCAGACTCGCTAACAACCTTATTAGCTTCATTAACGTGATTAAAAATCCCATTAAAAATATGTATACATTTTGTGAACTAGTGTCGTGCGAGTTCATCGAAACTGAAACGTCATTCAATATTGACTTTTCGATCGTTTCTTCCCTCTGTTACTCGCAAAAATATTTTAGGTCAATACACTAAACAGAATGGTAAAAATAATTTAAAATGAGTTTATCCTCCCCACGAATTCGTAAACTATATGTTTTACCTCTTATTATTTATTAGTAACGATAAGAAGACATAGAATTAAGCAGCAAATAATGATTATTTTCAAATATGTATTATTATTTTTCAAACACTTGGATTATTTTTGTATAAGGTGAAGAATGAATCATATTTGCAGGGTTTATTCACATTTCACATTCACAAGAGCATTAAGGACTTATATACTTTATATGACTTTATTTTCAAAATAAAACTTAAGCAATTTAGTAAAAAAACAAGATAATACAAATTAAACATAGAAAAAACGAATTCAACTTAAATTTTTAATGAAAAATGTGTGTTACGTTAAAGGTAAATACATTTCAATTTTCAAATAGGAAAGTAGTAAGCAGTATTAATAATTTGGCGATAGGTATTCAAATATTCAACAGTCTACGTCAGCCTAAACAAATAGCGCGTGGATACATATCTTAGTAACAGCTATCAGTAACGAAGTGAGTCGACAGCGTCACGCTTTCTTTGACCATTATAAATTATATAAATAGCGCCTGTTATAATGACCCCGATGGTAAGCTAACAGTAATCACGTACTAACGACAATTTCACGTGACATTTACTGAACACATTAGCCACTTATGCATGAATACTGCACTAAACCTTAACGGTGAATGCCATTGTTCTGTTTCACATGGCAAAGTAGCATAATTTGTGAATTGTGGCATCGCAAATATTAGACTAAAATTTTTAAGCTATAATAAACAAGACATGTCTCGCGGTTTTTTCGCATAGCTTACCTTCTTATGACAACGCGGGGATAAAAAGCAAACATCTTTTATAACATAAAAATAACATAACAAAAAATATGTCATAGTTGTAACATTGTCTCTATGCGTGGTACACGACAAAAATCTAATTTTGAGCCAATAAATTTTATCTTATCATTAAAATTGTTGTATTATCTGAAACAGACATCTCAGTTTGCATTGAGATTATTTGCTATCGTTTTTAAGATATCCTACAAACAATTATATTATTGGGGTAACTAACCTGATAAAGCTTAATAATATGTGGATGGTCCAGCCTCTTCATAATGTCCACTTCTCTGTACACCTTCTGAAGATTGCTGGCGTCTAATTGCGATTTATCTATTATCTTAATTGCTACCTGTAACAAAGTAAAAATGTCTTTACAAATCTTACGCCAAGGTTCTAGATTTATATTTATTTTTATATTTATTTCTTCTATGTTTATATTTATTTTGACCAAATTCTTACAAGACCTTAAAAAAGTACGTTAGTTTCGTTTCGATGAATAAAATGTACAACTATTAAATGATTAAATAAATACATCCTCTTTGGACTTTAGTGGACATTCACAGTTTTCGATGCAATAACTGCCCGTTACATCTTTTAATGATATTTCAGAGTTAAGTACCAGTTTAAAGTATACGTTAAATTTAAAATTCTTTTCCTATCCGGAGCTTCTTACTCAGACTTTTACATGAAGCTTAATATAGGTCTCTAATCTCATTATGTCTCATGGAGCCTTGAACGGGATGCTGCCACAGACTTATATGGAATTTAGAATTTAGTTCTTATGTCGGTTATTCGTAGAAGTTTCACACAAACCCACATAAGCTGAATGATTGTTTCACGTATCTATCATCTTCAAAACCTTAATGTCATTCATTTAGAACAAAAATTCTTCTGTGTCTCATTACTCATAAGTCAATCCTTTATCGAGCTTTATATGGGTATACTTGGCGGACTAGAAATGACTGGGTGTTTTTCCGTTCCGAAGCTGGATTCTCTATCGTTTTTATATGGTCAATAACAACGAGTAATGTGATAAACAAAATGAATAAACAAGCAAGCAGACGGTTAAACATGAACGTGTAAACACAACATCGGGCACAGACTCGTTTCGGAGCATCCGTAATTAGTTTAGATAAGAGCTAATTTGTTTACAGCCACATTGTTTCCGTGTACTAACTTGGACATTCATTAAACACATTGTATACTGTCAGCTGCTTAATAAAAATAAAATACATTAGGAAATTTTAATTGCGTAATTAAATTAATTTTAATAACATTATTAAATTAAAATGTTTCGTCTGTAATTAATTTAAATTTTAGCAAAAGATAAAGAAATAATTTAGTTTGTAGTTTTGAAATCTATTAAGTATGCCCACATATAATAGTAGACGAGTAGGGCAAGATTAGACGAGAACATTTATTTTCAAATGTTATAAAAACAAATTTTTCGCGTCTTTAAAGACTGATCTTCTTTGTGTAAAACGTATTAGGGCAAATGGCGTTGTGTACGCTCTGAACACTAACTTTAAATAAGGTTCTCTTTATACAAACACGCTTATTAAAATAAAGAAGCTAAAACAAGGTATTAAACCATGATTTCTAATGTTTTAAATTCCAGTTTCTGACAGAATTGCTTCTATTCAAGAAAACTATAAACCCTGCCTGTCTATGTAATTAGATTTTTATCTCAAACGGAAGAATACAGTTATTCGGTGATTTGCCTTTTCCATACAAACGCGCTGACGTCAGCCGAGCGTCACTCCGGCACATTGAGCCAATTGACGTGATTGAAGCCGACCTCTCGCACACTCAATAAAAATTAAATAAAAAAGAAAGCTGCAAACGCTCCAACTAAAAGTAAATATTTGCTTGCTTTTTTGATTGAGTAGGTATCGTAGTTATAAAGACAACACGTGTAATCAGTACTAATAAAAAAGCGAGTGAGCTGTAATAGAATTTTAATTGAACAGCTGAAGTCTCTATGCGAAACATTTCTGCAGTTTTAATGTTAACAAAAATATGACAAAATAAACCAAAAATAAATATAGACAAGTATTTATTTTTAATTGTTATGGTTTCTGTGACATTGATATCTGCTATCGGCAATACATATTTACTTTACGGCAGACTAGAACGCTTAATTACAAGTTATCAAAAAGTATATGTTATTTAAGAATCACATTCCGTGATAATTCTATTGTTGAATTTTCTGTGTCTAAAACAAATTTGCGTAATAACAATGTAAGAGAAACCTTGAAGAATTCAGCGAAACTATTAGTTTCTACTTTTATATATTGCTTCACTTTCTTAAACAGATTTAATAGAGCTGAAAAATAGTAACTACGAAACTCGAAGACGCTACACATGCGTAAATAATTATCTTCATGTATATACGAGAACGATGCATGTTCAAAGAATTACAGGTATTAATTTCAACAGCAATCTTCGATGTTCTGGTCTGTCTATTCTTGAAATAACTAATGCTCATGAGTTTAGTGGAATGTTAAGGATGATCAGGTTTTTCTATGAATTCTGTTTTGATACACGTACATATCTACATTTATTTTGATAACACTTTATTCATTATTAATTCAGCCAGCCTAACAACATATTAGACCACAAAAAAATTAAACATTTGATTTGCAGTGTGCACTATCTTCTAGTATATATCCAATTAAACGAATGTTGATAGAACTGTCGGTCAGAAACTCCGACATTGACCCCATTGTCTCGATAGCATCATTACGCACGGATCCTACGTCATTGGAACTAATCATACCTATATCTGTTCATAAAATACCTTGGTTAAGTAAATAATCATTAACCAAACGTGTGTTTCACATTACGCTGAAATTTATTCCATCAAGCTTCTTAATTAAGATTTGGTAGTTTCTTCTTCTTATTTCCTCTAACAGATAACTTTATGTCACGTCATCAACTCATTACAGATTAAAAATTGATAAGTTGTATACAATATGCTTTTCTTAGTCAATATAGAATACCTTTAATTTTAGAACAAATTTTCTCGTAATTTCATTCAAAATTTTAAAATATGAAGAGGTTATATAAATATTAAGGGTCCGTTGCTTTTCATTGACTTATTGTAATTTGTAATACGTAAAAGCAAAGGAATCGCTACCGAATATTCGTATTTTGTGGAGCGCTTGAAATAAAATATTATCATTAGAATAATTATTATTCGGCTTAACGGGCTTCTACTTACGGGTTTACGTAGATATGTACATACATATATACGTATGCGAGTGGTAACTTGTGACGTACATTATTTTTAAGTGCACAAGCAGTCAGTGGGTCAATAACCCAATGTTATTGAACCGCCTAGAGCAGACACACCGTATAGGTACAATACACTGGAGTAAGCGGGAAGGTAAAAGACACGCAGATTAATTTTCGATTTGACCTTTAAATTTATAATTGAACAACACAAGTATTTAACAAAATAGCTCATAATAAACTTTATAAGCTTTTGGCGTGCCTCCAGATATTCTGTCGTTCTTTTTTAGATATTTTATAAATAATACTCCGTTAAAATAAAAATATCCGAGTGACGCAAATAAAAGTTGGAAGTATCAATAAACGTGCAATTAAGATAACAAACAATGCTGAACCTTAAGTGTAGATAAGATAGACAATAAGAATTTATCAAGTAATCCTATTTCTAATGTATATTTAATTAGTAAAAATTATAACATTTATCTTAAATCCATTTGGGGTTTTTTTTTATTTGAAATCTACCGTTATACATTTTAAATATCTATCGTATTACAATTACAATGTTGTCCGAACACATTGTTTTCTATAACAGTATAAAAACTCTAGTCTTTTCAAATTGTTGCTCCAAGTAATCATGTTTAGAAGCTCTCGATTAAATTGATGAAGTGGATTTGCGAAACTCAATCAGAAAATCCTTTGCTATAAAATTGAAACGAATTTCCCTAATGTTAACTCTATCTGCGCAGGTAGAGTGCCCGGGCCGACGAGTTCAATAATTTGAAGCGAACCGCCGACCCCTCTATTAGCGTGACAACGTGGAATATAGCATTATACTATTACAAAGGTGTTTCTATACGATTGGGAGGGTAACACTTAAAACCTCATGTTTCTATCCTTACGTTACTTTTCGTGGTAGTGTAAATCACATAGTTAATGCCTTAATACGTTAAATTTCGTTAGATTCATGTTTACCACCTTATCATTTGACCTTACCTTGCATAAATGTTTGATATAATGGTATAAACGTTTTATCATTGTAACAGAAAATAACCGGTGCTGACGCACATAATTTTATTGACGTTGCCCTTTAAAGTTAAGTATGTTGGTAATGTGATTAAGTGACCATAGATAATTATTATCATTGGGTTTTAATCAGAGCTGTCTCATGACTATCAGTATTATCTGTGAAATAGCTTTTAACGATGTTTTTGTGATAGGTAGTATGCTTTGTCATTTTTTGATATGTAAAATTAATTACAACGAAGAGCAAATATGCCAGTACAAAATCTGTAGGTACTACGTATAACCTACATTTGAAAGGTTCGTATGATATGAGTTACATGTACGGCACTCTCCTTAACCATGCATCGTGGGATTACACCTGAGTGACGATTTCACTCATGTGTTCATTTTCAATCTAGCCACTTATTTTACCTTACTTTTCTCATTTATAAATTATATAATTAATTATATTCAATATTACTTAAGCCGCTTACGATAACATTTAAATTTTATTACTTATTATTATTAGGTAAGTTCGAGATCCGTTCTTATTACAGAGTTATGTAAGGTAATTAAATAATTAATTAGAGATATGAAAACCTTTTAATAGAAGTAATGGGTTTATCATAAAGTATTATTTTAATAAATCTTGGAGAATACAACAATATCATTCACTATATTTTAAACATAAATTTATGATGTTTTATATTGGGTTCGATTTAAAGCTCACAATTAAAGTTTATAACTGTATAAAGAACAATAAAATAAGAATTACATGTCATCAAAATTCATCTTATAATTTGTGTAGTAACTTATATTATTTTACTAGCTGCTGTATACTGAGATATAAAACCGATTACCATTTGTAAGCTCTTAACAGAATCTCATAATGATCCTTGCAGTTCCGCTAATCGCTAAGCAAATATTCATGGATGATAAATGCCAGTTAAATATCTTAAGACCAAACAGCGAGCGATAGACGTTTGCGTCATTGCTTATCTTATAATTGTGATAAGCCGTAAGACAATGTTTTCAGTACTGATGTACGATCCGCCATGTTATATTACGAACGAAAGTAAATCTCTTTATGACGACACAATTCAATGACATACTTCAAAGAGCGGATATTACTTGTTTTAGGTAGTTTATTTGATCGAAGATATTGTTATCAATAGCCAAAAAATAATACGTTGTTTTCGTCAATATACTATTGTGTGTTATATAAGGAAATAAGTACAAATATAAAAACACGATACACTAATAACCTGCTAAAGATGAACCAGCATTTAGAATTTAAATGGAAGATGCGCTGCATACATTGTGCTCTTTTTCAAAATAGCCTAAAGAAGGAGCCTTATATAGAGTCAAAGGACTACTTAAGTTCGGAGGACATCCAACCCTGGGTCAAACTCATAGTGATCTACAAGTCTAGACGACGATCAATAGGATAGTGTGAGTGAAACAGAAAATGTCGGAGTGAGTAGGACGAGCCCCCATCTCCCTAACATTACTTGAGATTGTGGCATACGTTGCATTTTTATGAGATATTAGTAATCAATCTTTTTAAATCATAATCGTAGCCTTAACACAATATCTTAATAATTTATTTTTACGCTCGCTTTTAACTATCACGCATTCATGACGTTACAACAATATATTGCGTTAAACAGTGCTTAAATATTGACTGTCAATGTTATGTGTGAATGTGGTTGTAATCTTATACCATGGCATGTTTACTAGTACTGATGTTATAACCTGACGAGCTATTGAGCCTCCTCAAATATGTATTAACTATTTGTGAATGTCCTATTCAATTTAACCAATGCGTGTTGTTGTATTGACCAATACAATCCAACGAAAAGAAATAATTGAAAATGAATTACTATTTATAAACAAGTATATTACTTCAGTTTGTAAAAGATATTTACTACTACATACTTGAATAAATCAAAGAGTTTTAATAGATTTAGCAAGAAAGCGTAGCATTCATTTCCGTTAAAGAAAAAATGCAATCTGAGCCAGTAAAGGCACTTTTTGCTTATACTTAACGACGTAGTACGAAACGCAGGGGTAAGCGTAGTGCCCTCCATTCTAGTACCCCCACCCCTCAGGCGTAGACAACCTTTCTGAAAACCTACATAGCTACATACTACGCCCTGAATTCAATTTGCCCGTTACTGTCAGTGCAACGTACTTACTACATGGGTTTTATATTTACGCTTTTCTAAAGCACTTTTATTTGATATAATTTGTGTGGATGTATTCAGATTGCAGTCTAAGTTTAACCAGTGTAATAAAATAAAAAGGTTTCCTTTTTTGTACGCGTCTTATTGTCTATGGGATAGGATTTATGTATAGATTCGAAACAGACATTGTATACATTAATAGGTTATCTGTTGTCAATCAATAAAACAAAATATGATACATCAGCACATAGACAAATTCTATACAGTTTTAAAAAACTTTTTGTTTCGTATATACGAATACACTTTTTTGTCTTTAAATAATAAAACTATTTAGTAGATAATTAAGTTATTTTCTTTCTTTTCCTTTTTAAACATTATTATTATTTATATAACATATAAGTATAAATGGCTTTTAAAAAATTAAAAAACATGACATCATAAAGTAGATATTAACATAATATGTGGGGAGTGACAAGAGTTTTATCGAGAGTTTTTAAGTTAACTCAAAGATACGTCTAAATCTTAGATTAAGATAAATCTATCAAACCAACCAGAAAATCTATCATTTTGGACCGACTATTAAATACTTGTCTTACTGAAACGATATACTTAATTCATTCATTTCAAATGCATTTTATTGATTTGCAATAATTCGTCCAGCCTCGGATCAAACTTTATAATACGATGATTCCAAAGGTACTTAAGTTAATATACAACAGAAAAATGTGGAGGGTGACCCCCAGACTGTTGAACACAGATAAGATGTACCTCTGACGCAGTGCTCCAAAATAGATAACGCATTTGCGTCAAGCGCACATTTTTAAGCACTCCAGTGTAAACTAAACGCGTGCTAAACGAAATGGTTTCCTGGCAATTTATTCATGAATCCTATGAGCCGTCACGCAATACATACATGATCACTTTCTTAACATTTTTAATATCATCTAACGGCTCTCGTAGCGTGAGAGAGATGGTAATTAATATTACTTAGTAAGGAATGCATGTAAACTTTAACGAATCGTGTTAATTAAACATCGATCAAGGTGAGAAATGAGAGAAATGAAATACTTTACAAATTGGACTGAATTGCGTCATTTTAAATATTTTCTAAAAACATCAAGTACTCATTTTTCGCGACTACTGTCACTAAAAAAGACAGTCACGTCATTGAGTTAAATGTTAACGTTTTTTTATAAAGGAAGTTGAACATTATCTGTATTACTGAACCTATATTATATTGTGTTAAACACCGACCATCACCTTGGCGCAAATGGTGAATACGGAAAAAAGATAAAATAATAAAAACAAAGTGATGCGTGCATCCGAACGCAAGGTCGTTGTCGTGGTATTTCGAGACGCGGCAGCGGCGGCGACTGGCGAGTCGACCTCAGCCAACTGAACTATGGTGGATCGTTGATTAATGATGATGTTCTCCGAAATATTTTGCAGGTGTGATCATTTAGCCGTTGTGACAAATTATCATATAATAATTGCATCTGTCAGATTTCATAAACGGGCATAGTTCCTATCTTTTCTAAGCTGTACAACTTTATATGGCCAGTGTAGTTTGCACTACGTATGATTTCCAATGGTTAGAGAAACATATTTTTACAGCTATTCTAGCTTCTTACTGATATTATTTTAACCATTATAATCAAGGTCTCGTTATTTCATCGACATATCATAATATACATATCGCGCTTTACAAATTAGAACGACGGACTTACGAAGGCCGAGGACGCTCTGTTATTTCAGTGCATTCATTGAGTGCGAGCACGCTACCCTCATGTGATAGCTTCGGCTTTCTAAACAAACGCAGGCCAGCAGATGTGTGCATCTCTAATTAAACATAAATCAAAGTTTGTGACGAAAGTTTAGTCGTCCATTTAAAACGTGCCGGAGTGAGTCATTCAAGACGACGTCGGTATTCGGCCAACGACCTACTTCTTGATACACTCGCACTACTTTAAACTGTTGTTGTCTAGTACCTGCAGGCTATTAAAACATTTCAAATTCTAACCCGCGTATACGCATACAGTGTAGCATTTGTAATAAACATGTTTTAAGTCGAATTCGTAAACGTTATACGTAAAGCAAGAACACAAAAAAGTAGCTCATTTGCCTATGATTGAATTGCAAGCTTGAATTGATTTAATAAAACAATATAATAAGTGTTAAACACTTAGAGAATTAAAGAGTCTTTATTTTTTTAAACCCACACTCTTAGAAACACGAATTAATATAAATTATTCGACTTCATCGCTTGAAGCAAATAATATGAAGCTTCTTATCTGTATTTTTATGCGTATTCACGGATAACAGGGGTGCCGTACAACTTATTCGTTGGCGGCTTTCAGCTCACTTCAGTTTATGTGGCAAAGTATCTATTATTTTATCATGTACAAAACGGTCAGAGTTTTATGGATCTTTATCCAGATCCAGGTTACTTTGTACGCAAATAGTGCGCAGTTAATTGTCATTTTCACCCTTTGTAGCTGAATAGCCAATTTAATCAATCACCTCAGACGATTAAAAAGTAGGTAAGTAATCAATGCAAAAATAATAAGCTATCAACACACGATAATATTTTATTATGCCTGTATATTGTATAACAATAGAATCTTAGTTGTTGTAGATAATTAATTAAACCAATATTGGTTTAATTAATTATTTATGCCTGTATATTTCCTCCAATTTTATTATTATTTAATTGCTACCAATATCTGACCCATTTTCATCATATGAATGACACTTAAATGTAGCATTACTGCACGTGATAGATATTAAGCAGCGGCGTAAATGAAGAAACGAATTACATCCATACATAATATTATAAATGTGAAAGTGTGTTTGTTTGTTTGTTTGTCCTTCCTTCACGCCGTAGCTAAGCAATCAATCGACCTGATTTTTGGCATACAGTTAGTTGAAAAGATGGAGAGTAACATAGACTACTTTTTAACTGGAAAAAAGGGTTATAAGGGGGGAAGGGGGGGTCAAAGTTTATGTGAAAGTCCACGCGGACGGAGTCGCGGGCAACAGCTAGTATATACATAATTTCAATACTCGCGTTTTGCTCCTCATCAATACTACGACTACGTTTACGTCACCCATACTTAGTGTAATGTACATGGTAAGGTCGAATCTCCGCTTGTAGCGGCCTTTGTTAGTTTGTAAACATAATTGGAATCGAATGCCCTTAATAAATTATATTATCTGTATTTGAATAAGTAATTGATGGATATAATCAATAAAAATTTAAGCAAAGTATGTAATGAAATACATTACGAAACCTATTTTCCCATCCATGGGTGGAAAAAATGATACACTGATGGGTTTAATTGGAAAATGAAAATAAACATTATCAATTGCAAACTGCTAGTCTCATTAATTAAGAAATGAAATTAGATTCGTAAAAGAAATCATTTTAAAGCTAATGTACATTATATCTATGTATTTATGGAATATTACTCACCTCAGTCTTCGTTATTCGATGTCGGGCTAATTTAACAACGGCAAAATTTCCTTTGCCGATGGTTCTTTCAATATCGTAAAAGCCCACCCTGATGGATGTTTTTGCAGGACGTTCCCGATCCGCCATCGTCGATTTGATATTATTAAATTTGCTGTAGATCACTCAAAAAATTCAATTTATCCCGAAAAGTAAAAAAAAATTGTTAGTCCTATAAAACCACATCGATAGGTACTGCACCAAGCACCTGCACCAAGAAATTGTTTTTCACGTCCTTAGATTGCATATATATTTTTAATAACAATATTGTTTATGCAACCTACGTTTTATTTTTAAATATAAAATGTATACAAGCCACACGATATTATCTAGATAAGGTATTTCAGGATTTGAATATGCATCCAGTAGTCACACTCCGTAATTTTATATAACTATGGTTCACATTAATGATTCATGCAAAAATTATATTTACAAATTTACAGAATTTCGCGCAGAGGCGGCGCGCGTATCGTAAATCGCTAGGAACACATCACGCCGCCGCCTCACCGGCTGTCAACCGGATACTAATACAAAACTGAAAACTCGTCGCTCGACTAATCGGTAACTTGGGATTCGGAATATAAACTAGAGACGGAACAGACTGATTAGAACCGAATCGAGTATTCTTGAAATAAGTCATTAAAAACTTTAAGAAGGAAGAAATGACTTTTATAAATCCAACTTTAGATTTTGTTAAAGCTAGGTTTAAGAAAATCCAAAGTTGGGTCACTTTTGTCATATTTTTATACACTTAACTTCTCGACCGACTGACTTCTTCTGGGCATAACAATAAATTATAAAATCATTGGTTACTGTTTTTCATTACTCTTATATTCATATGGTTTTTCTTTTATTTATATATAAGAGACGAGATAATAAAGAATTTAGTTTATTCGGTTTAGTTACACATAATATGTAAATTCATAATTCGTCAGTTAGCGGTAAGCGTAAAATACAATTAATTATTTAATCAATAATTTATAAATATAGGTACATGTACTAAGGTATTTTAAGATTTTTGTAGTATCTGTTGTAATTTTTTTCACAATAGTAAGCATTTTTTAAACTAGCAATACCGAAATAGACTGAACTCTATAGCAATGTTATATGGCGACACATTTCGTTTTTGCAATGTGATTGTGGAAGGCTCAAATTGTACAAACTATAGAATTTTATTACAGCACGAAATATTTTCGTCTTACCAACTGTCTTATTGTTAAATTAAGTTTAACCTAAGAACACGTATTGCTCCTGTCATGTTCCGCACGGAAAGTGATTGCTGAACCCCAAGATGTCGGTGATACTCTGCTACGATTTCGACAAAAAAATATTTGTATGAGGCAAAAGCTTTTGTGTTATTCATATGAGCTTAACGTCTTTGAATGTGTAAATATATTATACCTAGATAGAATAACTTCAAGATGAGTCAGCTTGCAGATGAAAGTGTACAGAGTATTAGAAAAAATCAGATGTGTACTAACGTGAAAAACAAAAATAAAAAGTCCAAAGATCCTTCAGTAGCTGTGGACGAAGAAAGTATAAAAGTCAGCGAAGAGAAGTTAAGCGAAGTGTTAACAAATGCACTTAATATTAATCATCACAGTAACCTAACGAATGGTACTAGCGAACATTCAAAGTATGATTTTATTAAATCAAACTTAGATCCTCTAGCACAAGACGCGGCTTCGTGCGAAGAAACTTGTGTAAATAGTGTACATTGTAGTGATTTAACGCCAAAAGCAGAAAATGGTACATCAGAACATATTGAAACCAGATGTTCTGTAAATGATAATACATTGCATGAAGAAAATTGTCACCAACAAGAAAATCATGATGATATTCCAATTATATCATATGAATCAGAATTGCAAATGCCAGAAATAATGAAACTCATTCAAAAGGACTTGTCAGAACCTTACTCTATCTACACATACAGATATTTTATACACAATTGGCCTAAGTTATGCTTTTTGGCAGTTCATGAAGAGAAATGCATTGGTGCCATTGTTTGTAAATTAGACATGCATCGCAATGTTGTAAAAAGAGGCTACATTGCTATGTTAGCAGTTGATAAGAGATATAGGAAAAGGGGTATAGGATCCAAGCTTGTCCAAAAAGCAATACAGGTATTTATATTATCTTATTCCTTAAGCTTTTACTTATTTACTGTGTCAGAATGTTAAGACTTTGCTTGTTTATATCACAATTTAATTGTAATTATAATGTATACATATCTTAATCATAATACATTTCCAATTGGAAAAATCTGACTGACTTAGATTTTAACTTTGAATACCTGTGAAATAATTATAGATGTTTAGTTTCATGTAATTGTATCTTTACAGGTGATGATAAATGATAATGCAGATGAAGTTGTGTTAGAGACAGAAATAACTAATAAGCCTGCACTTAAACTATATGAAAATCTTGGCTTTGTAAGAGACAAACGCTTATTTCGATATTATTTGAATGGAGTAGACGCCTTGCGATTGAAACTCTGGCTCAGGTGAAAGTCATAGTCATCCTGTTGGATCTCTTAAATGTTGTGTAGAATGGTCACTACTGTCTCAGGTCAATATATGTTAACACTACTGTTATTCGTATTGATACTTCTGCCATCTGGACTCTAGCCAAAAATATTTTAATACAAGTTTTATTTTATTAGTCATGTGGTTTGTTTTCTTTTATATTTTGTTTATGAAATTGTTAATGAAAGTATCTGTATTTCTTAATTTAATGTTTTATCTCAATTGTCTATAAATTATATCTGATAAATTGCCCTATATGAAATTACACAACTTTGAAAAATCAAAATGTATCTTATTTTACAAACCCTTAAATGTGCATAGATTTATTATATTAGTCAAAATAAAATGCTTGTTTAATTTTTATTAATTTATTTGTAAACACAAACCTTATTCCTAAAATGTAAATGTTGCTGTAACTGTGGATGCTCCATCATAAATAAATGTATTATTAACAGGATTGTATTGCTTAGTTACTAATTTAATAGCTTCATGAGCTACACAACCACCCAAAAAGGCTGATACACTATGAATTTCTGCCCCTCCATACCTACACATTTCATGAATATGATCATCTTTAGGAAAAGGTGAGCATGAAATATCACTTAGTAATTTTGAAACACAGTTTTTAAGTTTAGCTATATCACTCTCAGGTTCCCATTCACCTGGTGCTCTGCCATGTTCAGAATGGAACATCTCAGCTGCACGCAACATAATATAATGTACCATCATTACATCAGGTTCCTCCAAGTGCCTTGCGATATATGATGCTACAGGACTACCTGCCTGGTATTCTAGAACAATATTTGATCCTTTTATTAATTGTAAATCATGTGCATGTCTGCAGAATAGTTTAACTTCAGATTCACTAATACTATCACATTGCAGTTGTGAAACAATCTGCTGAACTTTTCTATACACTAACTCGGAATCGGCAGCAGCTTGAGTACGATAAATATTTTGAAGTTTAACATAATGTTCCGTAGACGCTGTCATATCTGGCAATACACCTCTTAATGGTAATTTGCCTTTTCCATCTGCTTCCACAAATGCTCTCAGAGCTGAGCACATAATCCAAAATGGGGAACTTTCTTTTGTTAAATTTATAGCTGAACTGCTGTAAATGAGATCTTGGATTTTTACTGGCAAGAATGTTGGTACCAAAGCTGTATTAACTGATCTTATAGCTTCTTCAAAATTTTCCTCAGTAATTGGTACACCATTCTCATCAGTTCTAGTAAATTCCTTGATAATTTCTTTTATTTCATCTTTTTCTTTTCTACTCATTGGCCATCTGTCTGCTTTGTTTACTTGCCATTTCTGAACTGCTTTATATAAGATGACTATCCAGGGAATATGTCCATGGTCTTTTAAATCTAAAGAATCAATGTCAATGCTATTTAAATATTCTGATAAGTTAGCAAATGGAACATCTAATCGCAAATCCACTTGCTCATTATCTGGGTGTGTCTCAATTATAGCATGTTCTTTGACTTGTATCCTAAAAGATCCTAAAAACCCTACTGATCTACATAAAATAAAGGGAATGTTTATATCCCATAAATGTTGAGCTAGATCCTTAACAGTTTTCTCACTAAGAGAAGTTGCAATTACCACACTAAATGCCTTAAAAAAGTCTGGATTTTCCTTAAGGATTTGATCAGGAGGCTCTTGAACTGCATGACCTTGTACAGCTTCATTCAACTCAAGTAGTAAGCGTAATGTTTCAGATCCTCTGTTTAAACCCTTACTTGTAACTTCCAAGAAGAAATTACTTCCGATATCTTCATCGCTTACCGTATTATCATCCACAATAGTAACGGCACCCACACCAGGAAGAACAATTGATTTTAAAATTTCTGTACCCAAAGCAGTTGCATTAATTAAACAAATATGACCGTTTTCTAGAGCTGATTGCCCATGATCACCCCAGAGACGAAGTTGCCGATCATACTGCTTAGTTTTTTCGTTTTGCTCTGGTGATTTTGGAGAAGATGCCATAGTAGATAGAGTAATTTTTTGTACAGCTTATTCAAACTGTACCGAAAAATATTGGTTGGTTAACCATATAATTCAAAATTAATATAAAATATCAATTGTAAACAGACGAGGCTGAAGTTTGCAGATATTTGCAATTCTAAAATGATGACATTTTAGATGACACTGACAGATGTTAGAAAATCAAGATCGATGTTGCTTATGGTCAGAATAGCGATCGATTTATAACAAAAATGCAATTTGATGCTAATAGCCAAACAACAAAGTTAAATCCTAACCGAAAACTGTTTTTCACTGTCTTTAAAAAGGTTTGCAAGGTTGCTGCAACAACAAAAAAAATCTGTTATAGATCACAATTCACAGGTCGTTGTCTAGCCTTAAGTCCATCATATTTGACATTCGTATAAATGGCCTAGTCCAGTAATATTAAAAAAAATACTTTCTATATAGCATATGTCAATGTCAAATATTAAAGAATTTTTGTCGCAACTTTAAAGAAAGTAGGTACGTAGGTACTTACTTTCTGAGTGCTATGAACCGTATTTTTATTTATAAATAAATAAAATTAAACGATAGAAGTTAAAGGGCTAACACTTCAAGTTGAAGTGAAATGATTAGGATCAATTCTATAAAAACAAAAGGCGAATGTGTATGGAAATGAATTTACAAACCTTATTTCAGGATTTTAATCCTAGGTAAATAGAAATCTTATATTCTTTTAATAAACATAATTAATATGCTATTTAACTCACATTTTGGTTTCAGCAAATTTGTTGTGCACACCTGTTTGTTGATATTTACTGCGTTATTGGCTTTAAAATTAGATAACACAATATCTTGGTCCTATTGGGCTGTATTCACTCCAATATGGATATGGAAATTCCTAGTTGTTCTCGGTGCTACAGTAGGCACATATGTTTGGTGGCAATATCCACACTTCAGGTATGTCTTACATATTATACTTATCTGATTTATTATTATTTTTGTATGGACCAAATTTTTATCGTTTTTTTTAATGCAAGAGGTATACAATTTAAATTCTAAGGTCAATTTCGAGTGTTATAATAATGCACAATAATTATATTTTTATTAAAGACTTAACACTTAAACATTGGATAAAAAACATTTTATATATATCACATTATTATATTTTACCCTGAAAATACAGAAATTTTACCTATAAATTAAAATTTATTTATTTATCCTTGAGAATTGATACAAATAAGGTAAAAAAATAAACACACAAAAATGTCACATCAGGAATAAAATATATTTTTCAGAAAAGAAGCTTAAAAATATTATATATGTTTTAATAACTGAGCCAAGTGTGTAAACTTGCAAATATTACTATTATATTTTATAATTAAATAGAAAGAGTCAAATATAAAAGCTTACATGTAAAGTAATATAAGTTATAAACAAAATGCACAAGAAAAAGCCTGTAACAGTAGAACTCTCATGGTTAAGTTTTTGTTTCAGATTAGAAGGGGAGGCCTACATTCACTATAAGGCAATGTTAATAAGCCTTGCTATACATTTAATATTGCTAATGTTTGAGCTACTTGTATGTGATCAGTTAACTACATATCGCCATGTTTGGATACTTGTTTTCATACCATTAATCTTTATTAGTATAGTATCAATTGCTATATGTATATGGTGTGTTAAACATGATCGTAGCTATGAGGTATGTATATACTAATAGGAAACATATGTTTCTAACCAAAGAAATATTCTCAAAAAGATAAAAGTTTAAATACATTGAATTATAAATGAAATAAGAAAAATAGCAACTGATTACCAAATTACTAAATAATATTTTTGAACTAATGTTTTGTGTTATAACTTAACAAAACAACTCTACATTTTCGTTTTTTCTTCTATGTATAAGCTGTGCTTCTAAATGTATATAGTAGGAAATATTACACCTGATAGAAGATGCATTTCCTAAATGGAATGTTGGTTCAAGCTACCACATTTCCTGACTCTTAGCACTGGTATTTAACTATAGCTGTTTTAATAAAAATTGATTATCTTTTCAGTTGGAATTGTTCTGTGCTGTGAACATTTTACAATTTATATTTTTGGCATTGAAATTAGATGATTTTATCAACTGGTCATGGGAAGTAGTGTTTGTTCCACTTTGGATATTAATGTGCCTCAGCTTAGTAGGTAAGTTGTCCACCATATTACTGTTACATCACTTCTTCACAATTGATTGTATATGTTTAGTGTATCTGTGTGATAGAATATTGGGTTGATTACCTTTCTGTACGTAATAATAATAATACAGTACATAAATTTTAAGGATTTTTTTCTTACCACTACAGGCTACTATTATTTTATCAACTTAACAGTTGATAAAAATAGTAGTGTGTAAGCCCAAATTTACGTATTTTAATAACTATATTCTGTTTATAAGAAATCTAGCTACCATACTTTTAAAGATTTAAACATACATATGGATCGAAAGAAGCAAGGGACTGTTTTATACTATGTAAATATTATTAACTCTATTTAAAAAGAAAGACGGTGCTATTTATTATTTGGTTTTCTTGGTAATAATAATATTTTTTGTTTATTAATAGGGGTGCTATACAGTATAGTGTTTGCGGGTATATTGCTCAGGGCGCCAGAAGTGAACATTCAACAGCGTCGAACCAGTTTCAACTCAGCGCTGGCGTACACTTTCACTGTTGTTCCCATTTTAGTCTTTCAGGTATGTATGTAGCTCAATTAGCGAGGTATATTATATTACTCAGTTCGTAATTTTTTAATGTGAATGTAAATAACAAAAAACTAAACTGGCATTCATTATTTGTACACAAATTCTCATTAAACCTAATCTACTTCAAAGTTTTACAAAGAACGTTATTAATAAATTGATTCAAATTTATATTTTTTTAATTTAAAAATTTACCTTACATAAATTCGAAAGGTTTAGATATCTTTAACATTTCAAAGACTAAAAATTCTATAAATAATATTGTCTTAATGTAGTATGTATAATTAACGTTTTATTATTAAGAATAAAAAATTTGCAGGTATTTTTGACGAACAAACTAGACGATGGGATAACTCTGTCATACATTGTGGTCGTCAGTCCACTGTTCGTTACTTATTCGACTTTAATTATCATGTCATTCAGTTCAAAGGGTGGAAATAAATGTAAGTTAACGCACTTCGATGTTTTGAACGTTAAGAATATTATAATATTATATATGTAGTATTATATATTACCTAAAACTTCGTATATTGAAGATACCATAAAGTATGTTTTACTAAAAATATTCAAGAAAGTGTTGAAATAACAAGATGTAGTTCTACGCGACTAAAACCACCTAGTATTTTAATAATTTTTCTAATTAAATATTTATAAAATATTCAGTTTACAGTTGGGTTTAACACGTGCGAATTAAGGTACACTCTCATATAAAAGAAAATTTCAAAATCGCTTCAGTAGATATAAAACTAACCTTTTAATAATAGTAACATAGATTAATATTAAATAAATATTTCAGGGTGGTTCGGGATACGGAAAGACTTCTGCCAATTCCTTCTATCAGTGTTTCCCTTACTGCAAGAGTACGCAAATATCGCGTACAATAATAATGTGAATCGCGGCTCTAGCGGTATACCTGAACCTCCAGTCAACCAAGAACCGTACAGGGACGACGCTAAAAAAATAAGAGAAAGCAAGAAATCCCATAAAAATCAGAAGAAAAACGAGTCAATGAAACCCGTCGTCCCAGTGACTAGTATAGACATGCCCGATTGACGATACATCGCGCGGTGGATAACGTGTGTTCAATATGTTATATGTAAATAGTGGTAAGAAAGCAATATCATTGTTAAGTTTGTAGTGTCGGGTAGTTGCTGCTTTTTATAATGCTCGGCGAGAGATAGCACATCGATTGAAAAGAGAACATCGACTAATTTTAGATTTGTAGAGCGTTGTCTCTTTCACACCTACTAAGTGTTCGTTTTCTATTGAATGACGGCTAACGAATGTCACATTTTAGATTTATAGAGCGTTGTCTCTTTCGCACGAAGCAATTAATCTATAAGGTGACGCAATTGATCAACGCACAAAGTAAGTGTGTGAAAGGGATAACGCTCTATAAAGCAAAAACTAGTCGATGGTCTCTTTCTAACAGTCGATTAGAAATATATCTCGCTAGAAGAGTATCCGCTGTTTACACATAGCTGTTTTGCGGGTAGATTACATTTGTATCGACGTTCTTAAATAGGTGCATTGTAAACGTCACCGTATTATTGAATAAATATCGATAGATTATAATATATGCCGAGATTTTGTAAAATCTTTAACATACTTAGTACCTTTAACAGAAAATATTATATTTCGCAAATTCATAAACAAGCTTAGAAATGTTGAAAATAAAACACTAGGCAGATTATGAATAAAAGTTTAACTGTGAACATAAATTTTAATATTTTCGATACAATACAATCTTTTCAATCTCGCTTTAATATATATTTTAATCTATCAATTATCACAATTCAATAGAAACTTTCTCATTTCATTTATATAAGAATTAAAATTCAAACATGCTTTGTCAAATATATCTCAAACCTTTTGTTTTTAATTAACTATTTTAAACTAATAATAATTGTTTGTTATTAATCAAATAAATAAGAACTTCATTTTAAAAACATTTTCTGGTACGGTACAAAATGATATAGGTGTTTGAAAATTAAGTGTTTCGTCTTATTTTAATTTACATTGCGTGCTGTATATGAATGTAAGCAATAATATTTTATGGTAGAGTAGAGACACGGTTTTAAGAGCTTTATATTTGCAAGAAGTAGATTGTGTGAGAAGCACAAAACGCCTTATAGCTAAAAAAGCAGCTTATTTTATACTATTCAAGAAAAAAAGTATTATAAATATTGGAAGAACAATTATATATTAGGAATTTTTAACCTTTTCATTTTCGACTATAAATTTAAAAATGAAATTTTGATCTCAATAATGCACGATCACGTTTTTTTCAGATCGTGGGTATTGTATTAATGTATTGTATATTAAAAAAAAATTGGCCTAATTTTTTTTGTTAAAAATATATGTATTTCTACGAAGTTCTGAAGAATTAATCATTATAATGTTTCGCTGTAAATCAAAATAATTATGCCTTGTCTTCTATATTTAAATTCTCGTGACAAAGGTCAATAAATCCAAATTTTGTTTGCTTTATGGGGTGCATAGACGATTTATTGTGACATTCACCCATATTTTAGGAATATTTTAGATATTCAACCTATATAATATTGGTAGATAATGTTGGCACATATTTTTTTTACTCTGTATCATAGCAGAATAACGGGTTTGGTTAAATATGATTAAGAAAATTTTTACGTTAAATTAAATATAACCTTATATGATAATGAAATACAAATCACTATTCGCTATATTAAGACAAAAGTTGAGCAAATTACGAAAAATCAGGTCAATGTGTTGATAATTATGAAATGAAATATTTGCGGTCGATGGTTACAATTATTTTGATTTTAAAAATGCATTGCATTAATTTACTTTTAAGGTGCTTTAATATGTAAATTTAATATGAAATGTAAGAATTTCTATATAAAATCAAAGCTATTTCTAAACGATGCATATCCAATTTGAAGGATTTTTAAAGTCATTAAGGAACGGATAAGCCTTTTATGATTTAATTCGTTTTAATTTTAGTTTTTGAGTTCTAGATAAAAAATGAAAATCAAAAATATAATGTGGAAGAAAGTTATAGTTAAGAGTATTTTACATTACAAATGCAACTTCTGTATGAAAAAAATATAATACGTCTTTTAATATTTAGGAATGGCAACTCTAGTGATTTTTTTCTTCAATATTCATGTGTATTATTAAAGAAATATTTTTAAAATATATTTTGTAGATCCCTACTGTTGTTTAATCTTCTCTTCCAAATATAGCGGGTGCGATAGAACTATGTAGATATTTTTTTAAACTAGATTAAGTATGATTGTACAATGAATCTTAGAGTAGTAACGAGCAGTGTATTGCGAAATATATTTTGCATAACAAAGAAATATGAAGAAATACTGTGATATACTCTTTCTATTTCACTTTCCAACAAATAGATCGACATGTTATTTGTTAAACTACTGTTTATTTTTACTTTTATTGTTTCTCGGAAATAAAGTGTGCAGCTGTTTAAACCGTTCTATGTGTTTCATTGAATGTCGTATTGCATGCATTTCGTGCGATTTTGCTTGCCTAAAGATAGCTAAAGTATTTATATACTAATACCTTATTTTTGTTATGTAAATGTTAATCCCAAAATATTAAGAAATAACATAAGTATACAATAATAACTTAAAAAAATATTTTTATGCATTTATAGTTTACCTACTCTCTGAAGTAGGTCAAATCACTCGCAATATAACTGTATATTTCGTGCGTAAAACTATTACAGTTTTCCTCGAAGAAATACAAAATATGAATGCATAAATTTGTATGGTAATTTTTAAATGATCGATGCGGCTTTCATTACTAAAGTGCTATCAGAACTCCAAGGTCAAGGCTGAACTATAAAACTAAACATTAGCAAGTCCCAACTTTTGGTACAAGGTTCTCGCCAAACTTGCATATAGGTAGCTGGCACCGACGTCGCTATATCATCGATTTTATTAACAACATTCCACGCTCCTTCAGTATTAACAATGAACCCCTACAGTTAGCATTACTAAATCATACAAAACCATAAAATGATGTCAAAGTTTACTAATAAAAAAATAATCAGTGAGGAATCTTCCGAAGAGGAAGAACTATACAATCATTGTAGAGAAATGGAGATCATTTGTTATGCAATTACTCAAGTGATAATAGGCGCTAGTAATAAATGGAAAGGCTTTGGGGATAAACAGTCTCCCTCTTTATCGAATAGAAATTATATTATGGAGCTTGTGAACTTACAGGCAAGTAAAGTTTGAGTAGTTTATTTTTTTTATTGGTCATTTTATTTTTAAACTTTCTTCTAGTGTGTTGAAAAATATTACGATACTTATTAAAAAAGTGTTTTGTGTAAAAAGCTCTTAAGAAATTTTAAGAAACATTTTAAAAGCATTTGTAGGCTTTCTTTCGTAGTCTAGGCACATTTCTATGTTGATATGTTTTTATTAAATTTTAGGTATTAGATCAGGTAATAGAATACTTAACAAAGCTAGTTAAATCGTTTTACAAATTAAATCCTAAGTTAGCTAGATTAAAAAAAGACAATGCGCTGATAGCGAGTAAGCATGATCATATATTCGAGAAGCTATGCGCTAGAAGATTTATAATGATGCAAGCGATCAACAATTTCATTACGACAATATTATCGACGTGCCTTCGTAGAGAAGATTCCAGAAAAATGATAGAATCTTGCTTGCGGTAAGAAATTTATACAATCATTTTGATTAAGGTCTTAAATTATGTTTATCCCCCCGTCTTTTTCAGTTTGGTAGGAATTTATAACAACTTAACTGGTCTAAGTTATAAAAAATGGGCAGCAAAATTCAGTGTCTGCAGTAATACGTACCCTAACACCATTAGTGAAACGAAACCAATCACTCTTACGAAAATTGTACAGGTAAAGAAGCCTTATGAAGTTGATCTTGTAGAAGTAGCTCTTTCACTTTGTAAAAATATTAACATTGCTAAAAATATTAACTTAAATTTAATAAAAAATTAAAAAAAAACACACTTGGTTAATGCTACTGTATTGGCGGTAATGGAAGTTATTTTCCTTTTTTTACTATATGTAAATAATCGCTAAAGACCACTTAAATATGACTATAAAGTTTTCATAATGAAACCGTGTTGCACAGATCCTTGCAAAAAGTCGTACTGAATTAAACTGCCACCGGCTTATCAACTGTTTGGTTCAAATGTACCATCCCGAAGAACACTTGGACGACGAGTCTGCGTCCAGCAGCACAGACAGTTTAGAAATATTCCAGTAAGTTATAAATTAAAAACTAGTGTAGCAAGACCAGAGATGATCTACTTGAATTTTCATAAAACATAAGATTTTCTTACAAAGGAGAAAATTAAAATATTGAAAACTTTTTTACGATCGCTAGAATTAGGTCTCTATTCCGATACGTAGTATCATTTTTTTGTAGTACAATAAGAAGATTAATGATTATATTACCCTACAATGAACTTTCAATAGCATGCCTAATCATGTCTATTATTCAGCTTTGCATTCATATGTATTATCGTCAATTTTTTAAACGAACTATTAAACATTAGAGAAAGTATGTTTTAATTCAAGCGCTTTTATTCAAATAAAACCTATATAAATGTACCTAATTGTTCTCTTAATATATTTCAGTACACTTACAAAGCATATAACCCCACCCTCATCATCGGTCTCCAAGCAATTGGATATAAACCGACGACGGGAAGCTTTTATCGAAAATAGGAAAAACAAAATGAAACAAGCGCAAAGTCTCGTCGAACAGAAGAACGGTCATAAGAAAATTATAGACGTTTTAAATCCACAAAATTCTGATTCAGAAATACAATACACGTCGCTCCTGATTAATGAATGTATATTGGAAAATATATACAATAGTGAAGGTAAATTCCGGAAAAAATCCTTATACCTAGTGGTACACTAGTTAATAAAAATATTTTTTTTTAAATATAATTAACTAGCTGTTGCTTGCGACTTCGTCCCCGTCGGATCTATTTCTATTATTATGTTATAATGAGTCAATCTTAGAAGATAGACATATACTGTCGCGGACTTTTTTTTTAGATCATTTAAAGAGGAATAATTCTTTCATACACATTTATTGGTATCTTGAACCGTTTTCGCAGCGCACGCAAAGGAAGCCCTCAAAGATGAATAATTTTTCCCGTTTTTTCCACATTTTCCATTATATCTTCGCTCCTATTAGTTGCAGCGTGATGCTATATAGCCTAAAGCCTTCCTCGATAAATGGTCAATTCAATAAAAAAAGAATTTTTCAATTCGAACCTGAGATTAGCGCGTTCAAACAAACAAACAAACAAACTCTTCAGTTTTATATATTAGTATAGATAAATTTAGTTGTGATCATACTTTTATTATTACTTAACGTTAAATAAAGAACAAACAATATTAAAAACAACTTCTAACTTAAGAATTTATCCTACTGCAGATAAATTAATAATTTTCTCCGTTTGATATTAATTTTCAGAAAACGTAAACAGTATTCTTCAAAGCGAAGAAATCTACATCGAGATATTATTAGATACAGTTGCAAATATAGCTCCATTGCTGCTCGGTACAAAGGGAACTAAAAAACTTAAATCAGGTACTACCTAAATATGAAGAAGATAATTCATTAAACTAATGTGTTAAGATTCAAAAAAGGAATAAATAATTGATCAGGGGTTTTCGATACTTTTAGGGAGACAGCAAGCCAGCAAGAAAGCTGCTCAGAAAGTAACAGAATATTACCAGAACATTCTTTGGGGTGACGTTGGAAATAGCTTAGAGCACATGGTCCTTTGGTGGTCTGCCTTCCCTTTTGCTATAAGGTAAATACTCAATAAAAATAGTTTGCCCAAGCCCTAACGCATTGTCGTAAGCATCATAATATATTATCTATCTTTCTTTTTATTTAAGATCGCCGCAAATCAGTCAAAACTTGAGGGAATGGCTTTTCGCAACCTTCAATGTAAATAGTAAGCAACACACGAATCGTAGCATTTTTTTAAAACAGAAATTTTAATTTACCTTCAGAAAATATATTATTTGTTTAAATTTTCCAGATACTCCGGAATTAATACTATCAGCTCTACGAATATTAGCTGATGCATTAGGATGTCACGTTACTACTACGTCGTGGGATAAACACTTTGGGTAAAGTCACTTTGTCACTTAAGCTTAAAAAGCAGTGAGCACACCTATTCATTAAAAAAACTAAAGTTTTATTAATTTACAGAGCAACTTTAATCACCAATCTTACTCCGACGTCTTTAAAACAGTATCCAGGTCTTTCTATTAATGTCACTGAAGTAAGTAAATTGGGATTTTTAATTTAGAATCTTTACTGAAGATTAAAGGTTGATCACTATATAAAATGCAATTCGTATAATTGTTTTATTTAGAGGGTTTCTTGTATTACAGGCAACAGAAATTGGAGCAAATTTTGCATTAATGCTACAGGATTTAGTATCACTAAACAATCATTGTGAAGTGACATGGGATTATATTATGGGGGCGCCTTTAGAGGATCTTCCAATCGTTGAACAAATACCAATATTACATAGACTAGGTTTGTGACTTTTGAATTGATTTCCATAAAATCATACTGTCATAATATAAGGAGGGCCGCAACCATTTTGTAACAAAAAGTGTTTATAATTTTAATTCATAAAGTCAACTTATAAATTTTGTAGAAGCTAAAAATACCATTTTATAAAAAAGTTTAAAACTATACCACCAACAGACACAGCAACTAATCTAAATGATCTAAGAAAATAAATGCTGTTAAGTACATTCGTCCCTCTCTAAAATAATAACTATTTAAATGGTCGTTTTTAATGCAGGTGCTATCGTTGGGTCAATTAGTAACATTTCCTCATTAGAGGAGTATTAACTATGCATATTTCCTAGACCACTCAATCCATACATATCGCTTGTGGTGCTTGGCTGAAACGCGCCGTCTCGCCAACTCGTGGGCAATGGACGATTTCTTCCGCATTGCACACAACGACATGGTCGCGTGTATGGAGCAACTCAATAACTTGCGTTTTGCTGACCATACTACTACTATCGAGTCAGGTAACTAGATGTTCGGAGTAAATTAATCTATAATTGTGTATTTATATCTACATTTAATTACAATATTCATTCCTAATTCTTCGCTAGGTAAAATCGGTGTTCATGAAAATGTATGCGCTAAAATGAGAGAAAAACTAGTGTCAGAAATAAAGGTCAACATACAAAAATTAAAGGTATGATTTTAATTTTTCCAACTACAATTAAAATATCTGCTCTTGTCACAAATACCGGAAACCAAACTTATAAAAACAATGTCCAAAAACCGTATTAATTTAGCTAAATGTCAGGTCAATTCATTTTCCTTCAATATAATAAATTAATTGTATTTCTGTCTTGCCAATAAAAATAAGCCTTCAGTTATAACATATCTAAATTTGTGTACCATATTCCTTCGCTGTTTTGCCTATTCTGTTATAGGGTAAAATCACCTATTGTAGTACATAAAAACTTAGTACATATCCATTATTTAGTTAGATGTTTCAATTGTATTTCACCTAATTCCAGGACGCAACAGAGGAAATAACAATAGTTCTCTCATCAGTGTGTGGAACAACAAGTCTCGCGCACCTCACAATGATATTCCCCAGCAATGCGGAATGGCGACACGTCACTCAACCACCCACGTCCGAACACTCTTTGTATGTGCGCGAGTTCTTAGGTAAATTTAATAGTTGATTTCATTTGAGCGCTAGGCAATTCCAAAGTCAAAGCCCAACATATCAACTCGGTTACATATACTTTTGAATCGGTTCAGAAGGCAGTTTCTACAGAGAAGAAATTTATTCAACCCATTTTTTGTAATATTTAATGTGTTAATATATTTTGTAGTCGACTGTAACGCTATACAGATATTTTACATTTTTAATACACATAATTTCGCCTTTTTCGTGGTAGTTGTTCTAAAGTCCTACGCCATTTTATCTTAAACCCTGTCCATGGCAAGATATTGTTTTATAAATCTTGCTGTGTAATTCTTATTAAGTCATTATTTTATTGTGGCTACAGATAAAATGCTCCTTCCTGTGATAAAAGCGACTGAAGATATAGCAACACTGAATATGGTGCTAAGAATAATGTGCGAAGCCTGGCTACATCACATATACGTAGCTAAAGTTAAATTTACGTACGTACCTACTCTAAAGTTTGTCTTTTTTGTCTATATATATTTTTTGTCTATATAAATGGTTTTATTTTAGTACTGACTTAGTTTTATTTAAATAATTTTATATTTTATTTTTAATATTTTAGAAAAGATGCAGCAGTCCAACTATTAGCAGATTTTAATGAAGTTCGCATTTGGCTAAACGATTGCAAACCTCTTAATGCAATCTCACGAAAACAAATGCTACAAAATGAAGTTTTAAGGTAGCTTATAAGCATTATTTTTTTAAACCAAACACTTTTTTTTAATCTGACACTCGCTTTAGTAGACAAACTCAAAAAAAAATTAGTGTGGTTGTTTCAAATTTTTACGAGTAGATGGACGACTCCGTGTTAAAATATGTAGTGATTCAATAAACTCAATAATAACTTAATATAAGTGTGTCTTTGAATAAACTCCCCTTTAAACTTGTAAATATTGCAAAATCGGTTTTGACAAATTCGTAAAAATATAATTTAAATATTATTCATTGCAGACGTTGTGAAGGCGTGGGAAGATTGCTATTACACGCGCCGGGCGACCTTATATCAATGCAAGAGTCTACTATGCAATCAGCAAAAATAAGAAAAGATGGTATGTACCCGTTTATTGGTTTTTAGAAGCTTTTGTTTAACGTGCAGTCTTTGTTGTACGTATGTTGAGGTAAACTCTTAAAGCTTATTCGCCATTCTAGGTGACTACTTTCATATACGATTTGGTATGCATTAAAAATAATTTAAATTATGTTTAGTCAGTATAATGCAATTAACCAATCAAAGTATTACTATCGCTACCGATTAAGGTCATTAATAAAATTCACCACTCTAATGATTCTCTATAATATTACTATTCAAATTAATTGTAACTCTTTTTTGCAGATAACGAGACCCCTGAGCAACTGATGCCAGCTGAAATGTACGTTCCGAACCAAAAGCAATGGCTGACGTTGCGCGCGAACAAAATTACAGGACCTGTCGCGTTTACCTTATGTTGTCTTGTTTTATATTAACGTTCAATAAATATACTCTTTTTAATCCGGTTTTTTCTATTAATATCACTTGTTAATACAAACACGTAATTATGAAATTACTCTAAGATACTATACCTAAATAAATTTGCAAAAGGAACTGATTCATATTAATCTAATAAAAAATACTACTATAATATAGTCCGGTCAATTTAGACATTTGAAGTTACATAAAGTCCCAACAAGCTGAATTTCTGTGAAATTGTTCAAAAAATGACTATAACAAGTTTTATAACTTTTTGAGTCGTTATATCTCAGAAACGGTGGCTCGTAAGAAGAAAAGTATTGATACATTTTTTATAGATAAACTCATGATCTACAATGCTGTCTAAGGTTCTTTTATGATAAAACTTACCGTTATGCTGAAAATCGCGAAAATCTCATTTTTTTGACCTTTGACCTTGAATAAAAAATTTTCCTTACAGGGGAATGATGGGGAACTTCTAGACATTGTTTATAATTATGTTTTGAACAATTTCACTGAAATTCAGCTTGTTGGGACTTTATGTAACTTCACCCTCATTTTTTGGTCTAAATTGACCGGACTAATACTACCTAATATACTACACTACTTTATCAAATACATATAAATAAATTACACATGAAATCAACATAATATTTAATTTTCTCATACTACTCGTGATGCTATTTTAAATGCTTACTGTGCTCAGCGTTTTCAAGATTATTATTTCGGCTTGTTATAAAAAAATAATAATTTTAACAGTTAAATAGGATGCGGACGGGGTTGCTAGACTCTTGTTGGAAATGTTGATTTCCCTCACCAGGAGGTAAAGCGAGAAAAAAAGGGTTGTTTAACAAACATATGAGTTATTTATGTGAGTAAAACCAAAACCTAATTTGTATTAATATACAAAATTGCCATATTTTCTTGTATTGCCACACTAAAAAATGAAACAGTATTCGCAATTGAAATATTGCATATATTTAGATCGTTCTTAAAATACACATGAATTGATTTAAACTTACAACTAAACCCTTTGCTTAAATCTAAATCTAATACACAGAAGCAGCAGTTAGAAAAAAACTGATAGTTACTCATTATACAGTGTGTTACAAAACATGTGTCCGATCCTAAAGGGTAATATTCTCTATCTAAAAACCTTTTAGAATAGAATAAAATAAAAAATCTATATCTCAAAATAACAATGCAATAAAGTTTTAAAGACTGTTTCTAGTGAAAAATTTACACTCATTCAAATTACAAAATTCTCAAACATTGGCATCTCACGTACGTTTGTAGACCATTATATAGACTTGCAGAGCACGTGAACGCGAGGCGGTGTCACCATGTAAATTTAGCAATTTAACTTAGTTTATTTTTTTTAACCATTGCAAAATAAGGACCTACTACCGGTATTATAGTAAGAGGTTTTCGGATAGGCCACTTGTTTTGTAACACACTGTATAAATAAATAAAACCGTACAAAATAGGTGAAAATTGCCATATAAATATGTCCGTCTTCTTCCATACGAAGCGTAGCGCAATAGAGCGCAGCGTGAATAGTTTCAAACTAACTTAGTTAGCAACTTCACGCTGCGCTCCAAAACGCAGTTAACCGAAGGTATCAGCTGACTCCGCTGCGATACGATGAAATTTGACGAGTCTTAACAAAACGCCTTTGTACATCTTGTTAATGTCTCGTAATCAATTAATCCGTGTGTCTTGATTCCGTACTACTGTTAAGTTGAAGAATTTGTTAATTTAAACACTAATCTCTGGAACTACAGGTAGGATCTTAAATACTAACATAACGCTAATTTACCTGGTTACACGTTTCTGGGCGAAACCGAGAAGCACGGCTAGTTATTTTAAAAAGAACAATTCACTATTTTTAACCGACTTCATTTAAATAACCACCGGTCAAATTAAATATCTAAGTGACATTTATTACAATATGTTTTCCCTCAAATCTAGCCTTAACATATCTTAGACAATTATAATAAAATATCCATGAAACAATTACCTTCCAAATATATAACTAACACATAATATTTTTTAACGATTTGTTATCAAACTAAGTAAATAATAAAGTGTGTCCTCTACAAAAAAACTAACTAATTAAATGCACGATTTCCGTTGCTAAAATAAAAATTTACATCTGATTTACTTAAAGAAAACTTAACACTATTTCTACCTACTACACTCAACGAAGAAAATAATGAAATGAAACTCTTACTCTACTCATCGTCGGAATCGGATCTCTTGCACTTTTCCTTCAGCTTGTCGTACTCATTCCTAGCTATGAGATCTCGCTTGAGCTTCTCCATATCGTTCAGTAGACTGCTAACTTGCACGTTTTCGAACTTCTCTTCCGGATCGCTGTCCAGGCCGGAGTCTTCGTTCGATTTCTCTTCCTCATCGTCGTCCGATTTGAGCTCTTTCACCTCCGTATCGGACACCGGACGGTCGCTATCGGAGCTCTCCTCCAGGTTGTTATCGGGTCGATACGCTTTGGGCACTTTATCCTCGTCCTGCCGCGTGAATATGTCCTTAATGTGTTGGCTATCCGCGGCGTCGTGTCGCTTGCGCTTGCGGCGCATGCTCTTCGCGATCACGCGCTTTTGGTGGTCCAGTTGCGGGAATAGTTCTGAAAGAAATAGTGATTTGTCATTATTAATTTAGGGCTCTGTTAAATAGAAGAGAATAATCCTGGAAAAAGCTTAATCTCGGCCTTCTGTATGATAGTCCAAGAGCTAGTGAACCCTTGGAGTAACGGTTGTCCTGTAAGGCTAGAAATTTGTATACTTATGAATTATGGCACGCTAAAGGCAATAGCCATGACCTGGCAGGCGCCAACCCTGCACGTCATCAGCCCCTTTATTTTTCAAACTGTATTTAATTAATATAAATTAACTGAATTTTAAAACTTGTTTCTGTAAGTTTCAAAATTTAATAAGTTGAAGTTTATTTATTGTAGATCTTAAAAAAAATTTATTAGCGATTATGATTATGATGAAGTAAAATAAACTTTGTCCTGTATGGTTAAAATTTTTATGGGTTCTTAAGTAAACGCTTCAGAATAAATATGTGCAATGCCAGGCGGTTTTGAACAGCACATGACTTTGCCAGGCGATGGTAAAGCTGCTAAGGGCGAGTAAGAAATGTGTCAGTCTCACCGTGCGCGCAGCTGAGCGCCTGCTCCGCGGCGGTCATCTCCGCCTCCTGTATGGAGTGTCCGCGGCCGGCGGCGAGGCGGCGCCCGCGGAAGTACACGCCCACCGTGTACACGCGCGTGTTGGTGGGGCCCAGGCACTCGATCACTCTGCCGAACACACGTATGCTCATTTATAATGGCCGGCACCAGACCCCAAAAGAGGGCAAAGAAAAGTTTATTTTCCTTAGCCTAGCTTCGCTTTCGCTCCGCTTTGTATCAGTTTTTCTTTATTATTACAATCATACAATTACGCCTAGTATAATTTGCTTATCATTTATAGTACGTATAATAGAACATTTTTAACAGAAATACAAATATAATAAAGTTTAACAACTAGTTATCATGATGTTCAATACAAAAAACAAGAACTCACTTATAAACAGGGATGTCAGGCTCGCCTCCCTCCATGGACCGCAGCGTGAGGCAACACTGCTGCAGTTTCGACTTGGGATCGTTCCAGTCTTGGTTCATGATGAACTCCTGCAGGCGCGGGAACAGACACGCGCTGCAGAACACTTGACAATACTCCAGATTCTATAGGAAAGAGGATAAAATATCTGCGGTAACCAATTATTTGAAAAAAAAACAGACCATATTAAGTAAAGTTAATTAAAAATATTATGAAAATGTTTTTCCACTTTCATTGAAAAGAGTTTCGATAGAGATCGTTAAGGTATGTTATTCTGTGACGGAACCGTTGTATACCGAATAGACGGTTATAGGCCTATGCGTGGGTTTTATACTTACTTTATCAATGTAAAGTGCTCCGAGGAAGGCTTCGAGCAGATCCGCCTTGTGTTTCTTAGCTGTAGGCTTCGCTTTAGGGTTGTTGTATATCGCGTACTCCGACATGTTAAGGTCGTCGCACACCATCGCCTGAGTCCTATTGTTCACTAATGACGAACGTAGGAGCTACAAATGACAAATTTATATTTTTTTTATTGGTATACTATACATACACTTTAAAATTTAAATATTTATATTAAATATACGTTATATTCTATGTATGGAAATGAAACAAAATATCCTTAGTTCCAGAACGTAATATTCACCATTAATTTTTTTTTTATTATCTGATGACGTATCTAGAAACCGTCTATGAACGGATTTGTAATGTAATTTTTTAAGTAAAACTAATTATTTGTAATTTGTTATTGCATCTATTTTAAACGTTCTATAGCAAAATGCGTCAAAGCTTTAAAAAAAGCTTCAGTAAGCTAAGTTTGTAGATTTATCATACTAATATTATAAATTAGAAAGTTTATGAATATTTATTTATTAATCTCCATTGTCAAAGAGGTAGATCTGACCTTTCTTCATCAAAACCGTAAATCAACTTTTACTCACAGACAAATGCCCTTCATGATGGTCAGGGAAGTGGCGATACAGCTTATCTGACACCACCAGCTGCAGTACTGTATCTCCGAGGAATTCCAGTCTTTGATTGGATCCCAGTGTGAGGTTCGTGAAGCCCACCGACCGATCCGTGAACGCTCTCGCTAGCAGACGAATGTGCTTGAACTTTACACCTGGTGTTATAAAAAAATATGTTAATAACACTTTTACTTTACTACAGGTTTATTTGTATAATACATGCAAAATATATGCGAGCGAAGAGGGGAAGTATGATAAATTATACTATTGAGTTGTATCTAATTAGTTGGTTATCTATTACCCGGGGAGCTGGGCAAAGTCTAAATATACGGGGTGTGAAAGACTTAACTCTGAAAATTTCGAGAGTGCATCCAGAAAATGATTCTAAAGATAAATTTATGCAGGTAACAAAAAATACCTATAGATTCTTCGAACGCAGTTAATTTTTGCAAAAAATCGAAGTCTTTGATGTACTGTCGATCACCCAACGGCTCTTGCTCTTGTAGTGAATGCGCGCGCTCCTTCATCCAAATATCGTATAAAATTGACTCATTGTGCCACAGCGCCTGGGCGAATACTCGATCTGTTATCTATAATAAAGATAACATATAAAAACACTATGTTGCATTTGTATATGAAATCATTAAATATACAATACAAATATATACTTAATTATGGATATCTAAGTTAATTGAAAAGTATAAAAAAATATAGTACAGTGTGTAAAACACTACTTTTACTATTCCGTAGTAGTAATTGAATGTAATTACTGGATATTTTTAACCAATCCATGTGGAACATTTTAGATATTACTATAGGCGTCGGCACATTCGCCCATATGGCCCGCAGAATCGACATATAACATGCGTTCTAGTGTATTCTAAGAATCTGGTAACAAAGTATTCATCTATCACACAACGTAATCGCGCACGCACACGCACACGTACACACGCACACGCACACTCACACCTACACGCACACTCCCACACACACACACACACACACACACAGCTCACCTCGAGCCCCGCGTCGAGGAACAGTCCGCCCATGAGCGCCTCGAAGCAGTTGGCCATGGCGTGCCGCATCACCACCTCGCGGCACAGGTCCGACCCGTGCGCGTACAGCATGTACTGCTCCAGCCCGATGTTCTGTGACCATATACAGTGTGTTACAAAACATGTGTCCGATCCTGAAGAGTAATATTCTCTATCTAAAAACCTTTTCAAATAAAATAAAATAAAAAATCTATATCTAAAAATAACAATGCGATAAAGTTTTAGATTATGTTTCTAGTAAAAAATTACACAAATTCAATGAAATTCACAAACGCTGGCAACTCACATACGGTTCGTAGACCCTATAGACCCTACCAGAGCACGTGAACGTAAGACGATGTTGGCATGTAAGCTGCCATTTTACTTAGTTTATTTTTTTTATTTAGAAAAATTCATTATGTTATATTTTCAAAACGATAGCAAAATAAGAACCTTCTACCGGTATATAGTAAGAGGTTTTCGGATCGGACACTTGTTTTGTAGCACACTGTATCTATATATTTTTTTTTATAGGAAAGCAGACAAGCTAGCAGGAGGGGTACGTGATCGTAAGTAACCACCGCCGCCCGTAAGCCATCGCAAGTGTCTCACGAACGTGTTATCGGCCTTGACTTGAGGAAGGAGTTGAAACTATATCGAAATATTTATAATCGAGATAGATATTAATCAAGATTAGATCGACTCGATTTTTTTAACAAATAAAATTAATTATTAAGAGGAATCTAAAACCGCGGGGCTTGGCTAGTTAGTACATACTAAATCACCCCATATCGTTAACCCTAACCTTAGCCAGCAAGGCGAGATGCTGGTTCTGGACTATAGCAGCGCGGTAGGTGGCCAGGCCGCCCTCGGCCAGGCCCGGGAACATGCGGAACAGGTGGATGGACGAGATGAACTCCACCACCGCGTCCCCCAGGAACTCCAGCCGCTCATTATGCTTGATCTCCGACTCCGTCTCGCTGCTCTTGCCGAAGCGGGACATTATGTTTATAAGAGTCACGATACCTGAAATTTGATTGTTAAAGTTAGTTCATTAGTGATGTTGAACGACTTAGATTAAGTTCTTTAATTGTTTTTATCAAGTTACCGTATCATGTTAACTGTCTAATCTATTAAATCTCTTACCTAAAAATATAACTATTTCTGTAGATGCTGGAACTAAACCATTTTTTAACATAATTTTACGAATACTAACTTTATAGAAAATCAAAATTAGTAAGAAATATCTAATTTATAGTAAATCTGAGTGGCTTCTGTTTTGCAGTCATTTTTTTTCTTTTTTTTTTGCATTCTGATATACAGTGTGTTACAAAACAAGTGTCCGATCCGAAAACCTCTTACTATGTACCGGTAGTAGGTCCTTATTTTCCTATAGTTTTACCTGAATAACATAATTAATTTTTCCAAACAAAAAAAAATTATCTAAGTAAAATTTCATTTCGCGTTCACGTGCTTTGCTAGCTAGCTAGGTCTCTATAGGGTAGAAGAGGCCGAGCGAGTCCGCGAGAATGATCCTCTTGCGGACCCAATACGGCGCAGGAGGCAGGCTGGGAGGCAACGACGAGCCGTGGCTGCTTTGCGTGGTCGTGACTTGCCGCCCTGATAATGAGCGTCAGATGATGTAA